>JASDQU011248469.1:0-12318 GCA_032191745.1 Picea mariana | reverse complement strand
TCATGGAGAGTAAAAGGAATCAATCACGAATACTTATTTGTTCTGCCAGCAGTAGGCTCTCTTCCCCTCATGGTATCTTTTCTTAGTAGCATGGTATATTTGTTTAGCAACAACATCTCTAGAAAGGCGACACGGTCCTTCCTTATTTCCTTTCTCCCCTTCCCTTTTCCTTTCAAGGAAGTGAGGAGAAGACTAAGGAATGGTACAAAGTATCCACTGCAGAGCATCAACAATGACTAATAGACTAGGGCATCAATTGTAAAGAATAAACTATGACTAATAGACTAGGGCATCAATTGTAAAGAATAAACTATGACTAGAAGACTAGGGATTAGACTAAGGCTTCGACTGTAGAGAACTGCTTGTTCTAGATATTCTGAAGTGTGAACCTCCAAAGTCAACAATCGCAAATAAAATATAAATTTGTTTTTAAAATTAATCTTTGCATTGTGACAAATATAAAAAAAATAGTTCAACAATATCTCACCACCAAAGGTGTTTAGTCCCATCACTCCCATATAGTTGAATAAAAAAATCGACATATAAATATGGAATAATTAAAAAACTTTTTTTATTTAAAAAAAATAATAATAAACACAAATTTAAAAAACTTATGTTATGTTAACAAAACCAATACTTGGTCAAAGTCTTTTGACGATGAGGCCAAAACTGTAATCTCTAGGGAAGGCAAGGACTGATAATAATGAATGGCCTTACTGAGGCATGGGATAAATGAGTTATGTTTGGGGTTTCGGGCTCCCGTAAGGAAGGACAATTAACAACCAGAGATTAACACCAAAGAAACTGTGTGCCAACAACTTCTCACTACTCTTCGTTATAATTCACCAAGAATCACATACATATATAGCAACGGAAATAAATAACAACCTTTGAACAAATCCCTACGAACGTGGATCTGAAACCACTCATTCTCCAAACATAACCAGGCACACAACAACCTATAACAAATTCTACCAATTTCGGCATTATTCCAACACCCCCCTTTAATGGAGAAATTGGATTTTCTACAACAAAGCATAACAAAAATAACACAAGCGACATGCCCACTAGTCTATGTCTCAACTAGGCTTACAAACAATAGATGACATGACAATTTTACCTTGACCTTTTTAGATGATAGATAATGATGGAGCTTCTTCCTTGTCTTGTTGCTCCAAATATTCTACTTCACTTTTACCTTCTTTGTTGTTACATAGTACGTGTTCTTCTTCTTGCATTTCTTGCTCCAAATCTGAAACACTTGAACTCTTGTTTTATGCTCTATTGTCATTCTTGTGTAGTTCTTCTTTCTTGATCTTGGTTGTTGACTATTGTTCTTTGTCCTCAACATTTCTTCAGACACTTAAATCCTAAGTTTGTCTTCAATGCTTGCAAATTCTTCAAAATTCTCATAAGTGGGTTGTTGCACTTTGTCATTACATTCATCTATGTCATGTTTAGTAAATTGTTGCCACATTAACTCATAGTAATATCTGATTTCTGCAGAGATCCAATGCATTAGAATGCCATGAACTTCTTCACTTTCTACATTGTCCATGTCGTCTTCAACATTCATTGATTCTCCATCTGCAGTTGTAACTTATGTGCGGGCTCTATCATAACATGATGTTTCAAGCCATTCTATGGGGAGTTGTAATTCTTCTTTAAATTTGATTGCTTCTTCTTGGTTTTTGTTAATATCTACACACTAAGAAACATTCATGAACTTCACAAAATTGTTATAATTTGAGTTCTCTTCATTTTCCTTTATGTTGAGAGTTTCCTCCCTTTATTTATCCTCTGCCTGATCCACATTCTTTTATGCATTACAATCTTTGTACTCAATTTCATCTTGCTCATACAATTGATCTGCAAGCAAAGTTACTCTTCCACTTAACAAATCATCTACAAGTTTCTTCTCCTGCAGCATTTGGAACCAACCTTCACTTGAAAAGTTTTCATCATCATATTTAACTAATTTACCAAAGATTCACCTAGGGGTTCATCAATAATTACACATTCATCTCCATCATCAATCTCAGTTGAATTCACCAAATCACTAAATATTGTATCATATGGAATTTTCTTACTATGACATGCTACTTTACTGTCAGCTACATACATACTTTCTTCATTAATCATTGCGACTTCAATAATATCATTTTCATTCTCTGTTCTAGTTACGAGAATGTCAACACAATCACCATTTTCAACAACAATACCTTCATCAACTTCAACATTCTCACTCCACTTTGTTGGTCCTCGACCAAGTTTTGAGGAAACCTTGGTCAGGTTTTGGACCACTTTTGAACTTTGACACATTGTTCGAGGAAGGAGCGCCCAGGTGGAGCTGAGATCGCGGATCTCACTTATTTTGCGGGCTATGTGGACCCAATAAAGGGGTCTTTAGGGTTTTTGTAATGGGGTTTATGGGATGTCGGCCCATGGGGTTTACCCATGATTAGGCCTTATTGTAAGGGATTGTAAAAGTATAAATAAGTAAGAATGTATTATAGAAGGGTAGTCAGAAGCCTTCAGAGCTAAGTGCAAGTAACTTGAGAAGCTTTGTGCAAGGGAATGTGAGTGAGTAAGGTTATGTGCTTGATAGAGCATTGGCTTTGTGCCTTGACCTAATTTTGGAAGGAGGATCTGGTGCTTAGTGCACAGATCTCTTGTCTAATGTGAAGCTTGACTCTGTGGCTTAGTGCACAGGAGTAAAGGAATGTAAGAGATTGACGAATAATAAAGAAGACGAAGTAGTTGGTGGATGTAGCCCCACACTGGGGTGAACCACATATATCTTGTGTCTTTGGTTTGCTTTGTGCTATGTTGTTTATGTTATGAATCTGCTCAATTCTTTGATTATTATGTATGATAGATAGATCTGTTGTTGCTTAGTGCTTTACTTGTGTTAAGGGTAAATAAATGTTAGATCCAACTCAGTGCTATGTACTAAGTGGTTGAAGTACTTAATATTTGTTATTACCACGCCATATCTATTCTTGGATATGTTTTGTGATGTTAATAAAGCTAATGAACTAATGCATCTCACCTTCTAAGTGTTAAGATAATACTTTGTGACGTGTTGTTATCATAGATCTATGTCCCATCTTAGTTACAGACACTTGTGTCCTGTAACCCCCCCTGCTTCTGCCTTGGGTGAGACCTTGCCTACTTCACAAGTGTTGCCAAAAGGGATGGTAGTCGAGGTTTTGTTGGTGCATTGTTAAGCGTTGAACCCTGGATCTTCCCTTGTGCCAACAAATGGTTCCTTTGTTGGAACCTGAAACTGTGATTGCTATGAACCAGAGTAAAGAAAAGGGAAGTTTTTTGTGTATATATGTTGTTGAAGTGCGCAGTACTATACTTGACTTGCAAAGATCTGTGCTAAGAAAGAAATTCGATCTGAAGAAAAGAGGTAATATCTTAAAAGAGGTAAAGCTTTGTGCTTTGATAAAAGAAAGATAAGTGAAATTTTTTGTTTCGAAAGCATGAATTTAAGTATGTTTAATAGGTTCTATCCTAGTCTGACGGCTAAGGTGCAGTTGAAAGAAAGAGTTGATCTGAATAAAGTTAATAGAAATGAAGAAAGATATGCTATTCCTATGCATAGAAAGAATTTTTGGACTAATAAGTGGATGCAGGAACCTAGAAATTATTTTTGCAGAGTGCAGGTCCAGCACTATGATCCTAGTGCACAGTATAGAAAAGGTTGGGGAACATTTAAAAGGAAAAGAGGATTGACATTGTGCTATAATTGCAGAAGACCGGGACATCTTGTTAAGGAATGCCCTGGTGCAAATCCTATTTTTCTTTGTTGTAAGATTGTTGGTCATGAGGTTAAGGATTGTCCAAGGATGATTGATAAAGTTGAACAAATGAACATGAGATAAAGAAACTATGAAGGAAGTCAAGAGACTAAGGGCATGTTAGAGGATCATAAAGAGAAATAATCAGAGAAATCTCAGACTACGTTATTACAGTTGAAAGAAACGATGGATGTTCACAAACATGTCAGTTTACCAGAGATATCGAAAGAATAGAAGACTTCAACATAGACTGTGTCCTGGATGAAGAAACACAAGTGAATATTATGACAGAAGACACTTGGGAAATTTTGGGAAAGCCTGTTGTGGTACCTTCATTGAGAAGGATAGGCTTGTTTAAGGGAAATATGATAACCTTATGTGGAAGAGTTACTAATGTACCTATTATTATTCATGGAACATCGACTAAAGAAGAATTTGAAGTCATTAAGTTTGTTGAGAACAATGCCCATATCCCACTTTTATTAGGTAAGACTTGGATTGAGAAGAATCGGATCAGAAGGAAAGAAAAGGAAAAAGCTACAGAAAAGAAAAATCAAGAACTATGGGATTTCATAGCTAAAAAATAAGTCGACTAATAGAAGAACGAGAGGATAAGTCCAAGCAACAAAGTAACAACACAGGAGGGACAGAAGACAAGAGAACTAGCTATAAAGGTTGAAAGAATGCAAGAAGGTTTGAAGGACCTATCCATTCAAGAAAGAAATATATCCACCCAGGGAGTATTAAGCGAATGGATATTGACTTTAGACCCTTTGAGGGCACATCAGCAGTGTGAAGTCAGTATGATAGGGGAAGATACGAATAAGAATGGAAAGAGGATTCCAGAAACAGTTAGAGAGACTCAAATCACAGGAAAGAAGGAAATGAAGCTCAATAAAAAGAAAGCTAAGTTGGAAAATCTACAAGAAGCTACAGAGAACAGATGGAAGACTTCCCAGACTGGAACCTCGCAGGGGGCAGGTTTGCAGAATTTGAACCTCGTTGGAACAATAGGACCGCGCAGAATGGGACTTCACCCTGGAGAAGCTATATGACCATTGAAGGCACCCCGACCGTTAGAATGACACTCTGGAATAGTTAGAAAACACATTTATGGGTTGATGGACCGCTTTTGGACATTGATATCACGCCATAATGGACAGATTCACATTGATGGAAGCATTCCTGGCCGTTGGAAGAATCTGTTACGAGGCCCTGCTTATTTAACTTGTTGGTCGCTGTGTTGGGACCACTTTTTTCTACCCATGATTAATTGAACCAAGAAGAAAATTGATTGTGTGTCGAGTTGTGTTATTATAAACTAGACATCATTGTTTGTTTGTCTACCCCGCTTATTCATTTGCCTACCCCAACCTGTCCGTTTAAAAGTTAGAATGTCGGGCAAACCTAGTGAATTAGAGAAGTCTGTCGAGGAAGTCCTCAAGTAGTTAATGGCCGACAAATTGTTATTTGAAGGTGTCCATGCATCATCAACTAGGGGATTGCAGGCTTCCCCTTTGACTAGACGTCGTTCTGGCTGTGTTAACCCCATGACTGAGCAACAAAGTAAGCACCGCAGTGATCTGGCTAATGCGAAGCAGATCTCGTCCATCCTACCAGAGTATATCCCACCTTTGGTTGGCATAGTTAACTGCGACAACATCCCACGAGATTTTGAGTACACTGTATTCACTACGTACATTCCGAAGGGAATATGTGTAGTCGGGAGTCAGCTAGGACAGATCCCGCTACTAAAGAAAAACAACTTCAATTTAGGAGACAGGAAGAACTATGCTATGCTAGCACCCCACCACTACTTAACGAAGTCAACTGGGAAGAAGCCTCGTCTTGTCTCCCAACCATGGATTAAGGGACCGACGCAATCCACTGTGCTAAATGTAATGAAGATTCCCCATTTTGGATACCATTAGGAGATTAACGCTTGCGTTAAACTCCTCCTGTCATGCTATCATGGCGGATACCTATGGCTCGAACGAAGAATTACTATGGATCCGACGTTGATCCGCCAGATCATAGGCTTAAGCATGAAGGAACCTGACCCTTATCAGTTTTATCCAGGGAAGGACTCAGACCAATCCCTGGCATGGCGCATCAAGGGAGCTTATGGAGAAGTCGAAAAGGGAAAGCGAGGTTACAAGGTAGCCTCTATATAGGATAGTGCGGTGCACCTTGCTTGCCAACTCATAGCTAGCAAACTCATAAGGAAGAACTGCCCCACACAGGTCACCGGGTTCGTGGTGGACCTCGCAGGAAAATGTGTGGAGAGCATGCAGATGAAATGGGCGAGTTACCTCGTCAATGAACTAGAAAAATATTGTCGCGAAGCCTAGGATTTGGGATATAAATTCCATTACAGTTGGCTGATCATTTTGATCACATTTGTTGCTTGGAAAATGCCTGAAGGAGCCACCTTCCCAGAGATCGAACCCTTGGAGTCGTTGGCCGCTAGGTTTTCAACCTTATTGTACACCAATGATATGACGAAGCAGTGACAATCCAATGTCGTGTTTCATGCATACTATCAACAACTAAAGGTTTCCATTGAATCATTTCCGTGCATGACACCACGCACCCTGCACCAATACTGACCAATAGCAAAGTTCCGCGCATATCCTCATTTCATTTACATCATTACGCATAGAGACGAGAACCAAGAATAGTTACAGTCATACTACAAGCTAACATATGAAGACATGGAACAGATTATGAAGGAGTGGCCAAATGAATTCTTTGTACCCGTTGTTGATGTAGAACTCTCTGACACTGACACCATAGGAATCCCCATAGTCACCTGGGTCGAGCATGTCGGACAGTCCAGTGGGACGAAGAAGAAGAAAAAGCAGGAGGAATTCCATGATATAGAGACTGATGAGGAGGACAATGCTTATGAGGATAATGGATCTGACTCACCGGGAGGAGGAGGAGATGAGGCAGAAGGACAGGGAGGAGGAAATGAAGGAGAAGAAGAGCAAGGAGGAGGAAAAACTACACCTCCTGCAGACCCCCCCATTGGAACAGTAACACCACATAAGAGAAAGGTTTCTCCAAAGAAACCCTCAGCAAGTAAGAAGACGTGTGCTAATAAGCCCCAGTTAGAGGCCACACTCACAGAGGACGATATCAGTATGGTCCGCGGTGCTATGGAGGACACTTCCGAGGACATCTTGCAGAGATATGGAGTGAAGCAGGAAGAACTATATGGAAGGGTCGAGAAGGAATTGAAGGAAGTACAACAAGTTATTTATTTGGTTCGCGCAGTACCTACTACGCCCTCCTCGTCACAGATTGCAGAATTGAGGGATGAACCAACCCAATTAAGAAGACTTGCAGATGTGAAAGAAGCTCAACTTAAGAAAGTCCAGGAAGAAAAGGAGAAGGCTGCAGAAGCCTTGAAACAAGAGAAAGATGAAGCCTTAGAACAATTATGAGTAGTGCGATACAATGTAGCCGCCTATGGAAGTGAGAGAGAAGAATTTCAGGCGATGCTCCAGGAGGAAAAATCCCAGCTATAGAGAGAAAAGGAGCAGTTGCTCATAGAGTGGGCCATGGTCAAAGCGGTAGTGAGTAAAGCATGTAACTCTATGCCAGGCTTGGCATAGGAGGAACATGAGTCAGTGGAGGCTCAAGTAGTGAAGCTCGTTGAGACTATCCAACAACTTCAATCCAGGATAATAGAGTCGAAGGCTCAAGCAGTACCAAGCACCCCGCAAGAGGTGCGTGACCAGAGGGAGGAAACCGCTAAGAACACTGTAGTAAGGATAAGAGCCCTCGCGTCGGAGTGAAAACAACTGAGTTATTGAAGAGCACAAGCATATGAACGCCTCGTCGAGGATCTAGAGCTAAGAAAGATGGAAGCACAACTACAGGAGGCACAACAACAGGCATTTTCTGTGCAAGCATAGATGAAGCTTCTCATCACAGTTGAAAGAATGAAAAGATCCTAGGAGCAACGCACAGTACAACAACAGATCATTGCCCTTCAGGGAAGGGTAATGGAAGTCACACTGAAGCTGCAACGTGTGCAAGACGAAGCCTGCAAGGTGTTTGAAGAGATTGATGGACAAGGCTCGCAATTGGACCAAGTGGTTGCAACAGTAGAACAACGCCTGGAAAGGCATGTTACACAGTAGACGATCTAGGAGCTCGTTGAGCAGGAGGCTCAGGCGAAGCAACAAGTTGAGACAACTTAAGTTAAGCTCGAGGCCTTTGAAGCAGCATTGACTAGACCTAAGTGACTTAGGATGAGTCAGAGGTGAGTGTTGGGGGTCTATTGGCCCTCGACCAAGTTTTGAGGAAACCTTGGTCAGGTTTGAACCACTTTTGAACTTCGACACATTGTTCGAGGAAGGAGCGCCCAGGCGGAGCTAAGATCACATATCTCACTTATTTAGCAAGCTATGTGGACCCAGTAAAGGTGTCTTTAGGGTTTTTGTAATAGGGTTTATGGGATGTCGGCCCATGGGGTTTACCCATGATTAGGTCTTATTGTAAGGGATTGTAAAAGTATAAATAAGTAATAATGTATTGTAGAAGGGTAGTCAGAAGCCTTCAGAGCTAAGTGCTAGTAACTTGAGAAGCTTTGTGCAAGGGAATGTAAGTGAGTAAGGCTCTGTGCTTGATAGAGCATTGACTTTGTGCCTTGATCTAGTTTTGGAAGGAGGATCCGGTGCTTAGTGCGCGTATCTCATGTCTAATGCGAAGCTTGACTCTGTGGATTAGTGCACATGAGTAAAGGAATGTAAGAGATTGACGAATAATAAAGAAGACAAAGCAGTTGGTGGATGTAGACCACACTGGGGTGAACCACGTATATCTTGTGTTTTTGGTTTGTTTTGTGCTATGTTGTTTATGTTATGAATCTGCTTAGTGCTTTGATTATTATGTATGATAGATAGATCTGTTGTTTATTAGTGCTCTACTTGTGTTAAGGGTAAATTAATGCTAGATCTAACTCAATGCTATGTGCTAAGTGGTTGAAGTGCTTAATCTTTGCTATTACTGCACCAGATCTATTCTTGGATACGTTATGTGACGTTAATAAAGCTAATGAACTAATGCATGTCACCTTCTAAGTGTTAATAGAATACTCTGCGAAGTGTCATTATCACAGATATGTGTCCCAGCTTGGTTACAGACACCTGCGTCCTGTAACCACCCCTGTTTCTACCTCGGGTGAGACCTCTCCTGCTTCGCAGGTGTTGCCGAAAGGGCCAGTAGTCGAGGTTTTGTTGGTGCGTTGTTAAGAGTTGAACCCTAGGTCTACCCCTGTGCCAACACACTTCTTCATTTCGAGAATATCCCAAAATATGTTTGCACTACGTACTTCACCAAATTCATGCAAAATACTAGACAAGATGTTTTCATCAAATGTTGATATAATAAGTTGTAATGTTGTTGCACCTCTTCTCTTATAATAGAAATCGACACGACCTTCATGATCATAATGCAATAAATCTACTAACCATAGTAATTTTTTCATTTCAATTGCCTAAGGATCATAATTTATACCTGAGAAGAATGGCAAATTTGGCATCAATATTTCATATATTTCATCAAATTCTTCATTAATCGGGTCCAACTTCGCATTCTGCTCGTCAAGTATGTAAACTTTAGTTGGAACCACTCCATACGTTTTTGTTGTTCTTACCGTTTGATTCTTTCTCCTTGTGATTTTCAACTCTCTCTGCCATTGTTTGATTCTCCTTTGTTGACCCATGGTGCATTTTTCTTTTTTCTTCTTCTCTCTCTTTCCTTCAAGCTCATCATGCGCACAGCCAAACAAGAACTTTATTACCACTCCTTTCCACACCAAGTACAAAGTAGTTTCAATTTCGAACAGGCATTTCCAACAGTGATGATATACTCCCTTGCAGTCTAAGAATGCAACGATCCAACAATTAATTCATGCAGCCACAACTACTTCAATTAACGGTGACTCAATTCTTTCTGCAAACAACAACACTGCCAACAAAATTCTTATCCACATGTACTACCTTCCTCTTCCATGCAGACACCTTCAACTGCTCTTCTTTAGTCAGTACTACAGGAACCTTTCGAACCTCTACGCCTCCTTCGCGGATTCTTTAGGGATCTCCCACGCCGATCCACATAAGCAGGCAACGATCTCCTCCTTGCAAAGATCTCCTCAGTCTGGATAGTCTCTCTTGAAGCAATTAGCTCCACCTCTACACTCCAATTTTCACTTACAGCGAAAGGCATCTGACACCCAACTTCCACACGATTCTATCCTCAATCAGTCGAGTGTGACTATTCTGCAAAATAGGCAGCAACACTCGGACATATGGCATCTCATTTATTTGGGATTCAATTTCTAAGGGAGATTCCTCACCGTCCACGCACTAAGGCATGTTGTTATCCACGCAGATACTCCACACACAGTGGTGATTCGTCCTCACAAACACAAGTTTCTTTAGATCGTGGGACGAACCTCCACAACACAACACCCGTCACGTGGTTCTCTTCACATCACATCACAACAAAGATGATTCTCTTTCTTAACAATGAAGCACTTCAACACTAACACTTACTCCTTCGACACAATCACCAACAGATTCAACCACAGATAGCTCTTCCAACATCGATGTAAGTGTCCCAACAAAGGATGACTCGGCTCACTCAGTCTTTGGGTTCATATGCGATCTGATGACGGCTACAATCTTGAGCAGAACTAACCTCATGCTCACTTGAACAACAAAAATCAATAATAGTTTAATCCTATTCTCTGCAATACCTTCAAAATCTACTCAAATTTTCATTAACCAAGCTTTGATACCATATTAACCACCAGAGATTAACACCAAAGAAACCCTGAGCCAAAAACTACTCACTGCTCTTCATTATTATTCACCAAGAATCACATACATATATAGCAGCTGAAATACAAAACAACCTTTGAACAGATCCCTACAAAAGTGGCTCTGAAACTACTCATTCTCCAAATATAATCAAGCACACAACAAGCTATAACAAATTCTACCAATTTCGACATTATTCCAACCCGGACAATGTATCTAGTCATATATAGTCAATGAACCCCGTGAAGCAGCCACTGGACCTATGGTACTTTGATGGATTGCTCCTCGGCAGAGCAAAGTATTGTATTCATTTCACTGTACATTGGCCAGGGTCCGGAGTCGGTAGCACTGGCGGCGTCTCGGGGCGATAAAGAAGTACACAACGCCCACCATAGAAAGGGGAGATCGCATGAGAGAATAAGAAAACCAAACACCAGAGAACTATTTTAAATTTAAACCCATCTAATTCGACACGTAGAGATAGATTTGGATAACCTTTGGGCACGACAGATAGCGCCGCCCGGGACATAGTCACCCACTAAGCACCCGGCTGCACAGCGTCATGCCGAGGTATGCGCCGCTCGCAAGCTAGGGAAGATTAGGTGTGGGAATATGAAAAGCATAGACGTTTAGTCTATGTAGTATGGTAATGGCAACTAATTTTCAAACTAAGGGTAGCCGTGGGCCCGTGAAGAAATTGGCCGTCTTCCTACCCATTACATTAGTTTGGAGTAAGGTCAATGGCATGAGTTTTCATAAATTCATTTCATTTATGCTTTGAATGGATTATCCAACCTCCACACCACCCAGAAGAAAGTCTGGTGAAGTAGTAGTAGCTGGGTAGACAGACACGTTGCTGTTCCAAGTTCCAACTGCCCTTCAAATCTCCTTCCTTACCTGATTCTTCTCTGGACGCCTTTATAACTCACCATCCTTCACAGCACCTGGTGTCCCTCAGTTGAGAAAGCCCTCTTTCCTTCTGCCCATACTCTCTCCTCCCTTGGAGAACTTTGAGAGCTTCGATTTTCCGAATCTTACTGCCAAATTTGTACTCAGCTAGTAAACAATGGCACCCACATCAGTCGTGGTAAGCGATCGACCGGATTTCCTCGTAACGGCGGAGGTACCGAAGTCCCTGCAGTCCATCTTCATCCGAGACGAGGACGAGCGCCCCAAGGTAGCTTACAACCAATTCAGCAAAGACATTCCCGTGATTTCCCTCTCTGGTATCGAAGGGGCAGAGAGGGGCCGAGTGATAGACGAGGTGAGCAAGGCCTGTTCTGAATGGGGCATATTCCAGGTGGTTGATCACGGTGTTCCCAAGGAGCTGGTGGATTCCATGACTCGGCTCTCCAAGGACTTCTTCGCCCTTCCTGCAGAGGAGAAGCTCAAATACGACATGAGAGGTGGAAAGCGTGGAGGATTTGTGGTGAGCAGCCATCTCCAGGGCGAAAGCGTCCTCGACTGGAGAGAGATCTGCACTTACTTCTCCTATCCTCTTCACCAGCGCGATTACAGTAGGTGGCCTGTCAAGCCCGATGGCTGGAGGTACCCTCGTCCATCCCCTCCATATAATTTGATTTCAGCTTTGTTTCATATTAATTGAACACTAAATTGTGTAAGTGATGTATTTGCAGGGAGATTGTGGAGAAATACAGCGAAGCCCTGATGGG
>JASDQU011248467.1:8871-25435 GCA_032191745.1 Picea mariana | reverse complement strand
AGGGCTTCATCATTTTGTTCTAGTAGTCTGTATAGTCTTCCTTCACATGTTCCAATAACTCTAGCGTTTTCTATGCTGGAGTCTCTAGGCCAATATAACACTTTTCCATCTACAAAAGCTATCATGTTTCCTTTTTCTTCTAGGAAAGATATGGATACAAGATTCTTTTCTAAACCAGGTACATATAATACATTTCTCAAATGAACATTGTGACATGTTTTCAACTTGACTGAGGCTTGACCAAATCCTTCGATTGGGTAAGTGTTTTTGTCTCCAAGCTCTACCTTGTACGGTGTATTCTTTTCATTTAGATTGGAGAGTCTGGCTTGATCTCCTATCATATGTCTAGAAGCTCTGTTGCCAATAATCCACATGTCATCTTCAAGCATTCCTGTGAGTGCTGAGTAGTTTAGAAGACTTGTCTTTTCCTTCATGACTTCAGTTGACTGATGACTGGTCAAGCGTTGACCCAAAATTTCAACCTTGAAGTTTCTACCTTCTAAGAGTGCCAAGAGGTGCGTTGGACTAAGGAGCACTTGAATATCTTCTCCTTGAGTAAGGTGTTCCATCATAAGGTGTCGGATAAGGGTTTTAGGGTTTTTGCAACTACACTTGCTAGTAACCTTAGCGACAGTGCTTTAGTAACTGAGCAAATCCTCCCAATCTATCTTCCAACGATTTGACTGTCTGAAGATAGTAGTGGGCCCATAAACTGTTAGAATATTGGATGTGCTCATTTAACCATAGACAATATAGCAATATTGTCACCCAACCATAGGCACTAATGCCACCCCCGAGCAACTTGACCTTGATAGAGAGAAGAATTCCAGTAGAAAATCAATATCTAACCAAGGATAATGAACCAAGCAAAGATAACCAAGACTGAGAAGAGATTCCAACCCAAAAAGACCGAAACTATAGACTTCAGAACTGGCGGCGACAACTCCTCCAAGACTTGCGCACAAAACTGGCCAACTACAATGTGCATAAGTGTGCTTCTGCAATTCTGAGAATTCTGGCTAAAATGAATACTAGCCTCCTGTATTTATGTTGCTTCTACTAGACTGTCAGGGCCAACATCTCATTCTAGGTGCTAATTACTTAGTATTAATTATCTGCTTTAGCCAACATCTCTTCTAGGGTTGTATTCAATTCTTTTCTTGCTTCTGGAATATTCTAATATTGTCAAAGGTCACAACTGAAGGTTAACACCTCCTGTAGCTACCATAATATCAAAAACATCATGCACTAATGGTTTTATCTTTGATTTGATTGAAAGGCCTCTAACTTTCTTAAAAGTGCTCATGCACCCTCATCATGAGATTAGACATGGAAAATATCCTTTCCTTAAACAATGAAAATGAAAACATGTGATAGGTAATGGATATGAGACAAGTGTAGTTATGCATATAAAATGATTTGAAAAGAACACATAAGTAAGAAGACCAATGTATCGTTGTGACACCAAGTTGCATCGGGCAACACAACAAGACATTCTAATTATTCACATGATTACATGCATGGTTGATGGATGCCAAGTTTTGATGAGGGTGTGTAAGGATTTTTTCATGCATGTGAGGTAAGGTGGTATTGTGGGGTGAAAGTGAGTTTTGAAAAACTACCCTCTTTGATTTTGTTCTCTTTCACTTAATTATTGATTATAATTTGACGAATGAAAGGCTTAAATGAACATATGCCTAACCTTCTTTCTTTGAATGTAGTATTTTAGTCTTGTATATTGCATCGTGAGTTTAGTCTTCCTTACAAGACATTGTCTTACACATTCTTCACACTAGGCGCAACATGCACTAATGGTTTTATCTTTGATTTGACTGAAATGCCTCTAACTTTCGTAAAAGTGCTCATGCGGCCTCATCATGAGATTAGAGATGGAAAATATCCTTTCCTTAAACAATGAAAATGAAAACATGCGATAGGTAATGGATATGAGATAAGTGTAGTTATGCATATCTAACATGTATGCATATAAAACGATTTGCAAAGAACACATAAGTAAGAATACCAATGTATCACTGTGACACCAAGTTGCATCAGGAAACACAATCAGACATTCCAATTATTCCCATGATTACATGCATGGTTGATAGATGCAAAGTTTTGATGAGGGTGTGTAAGGAGGTTTTCATGCATGTGAGGTAAGGTGGTATTGTGGGGTGCAAGTGAGTTTTGAAAACCTACCCTCTTTGATTTTGTTCTCTTGCACTTAATTGTTGATTATAATTTGATGAATGAAAGACTTAAA
Organism: Picea mariana; assembly: GCA_032191745.1. Classification (NCBI taxonomy): domain Eukaryota; kingdom Viridiplantae; phylum Streptophyta; class Pinopsida; order Pinales; family Pinaceae; genus Picea; species Picea mariana. The sequence continues at coordinate 23,172 of JASDQU011248467.1, read as the reverse complement.
TGAACATATGCCTAACCTTCTTGCTTTGAATGTAGTATTTTAGTCTTGTATATTGCATCATGCGTTTAGTCTTCCTTATAAGACATTGTCTTACACATTCTTTACACTAGGCGCATCATGCACTAATGGTTTTATCTTTGATTTGATTGAAAGGCCTCTAACTTTCTTAAAAGTGCTCATGTGGCCTCATCATGAGATTAGAGATGGAAAATATCCTTTCCTTAAACAATGAAAATGCAAACATGTGATAGGTAATGGATCTGAGACAAGTGTAGTTATGCATATCGAACATGTATGCATATAAAATGATTTGCAAAGAACACATAAGTAAGAAGACCAATGTATCACTGTGACACCAAGTTGCATTGGGCAACACAATGAGACATTCCAATTATTCACATGATTACATGCATGGTTGATGGATGCCAAGTTTTGATGAGGGTGTGTAAGGAGGTTTTCATGCATGTGAGGTAAGGTGGTATTGTGAGGTGCAAGTGAGTTTTGAAAGTTTAAATTATTGACATCTTGCCATGTATAACAACAAAATACCATTCTAAGACTTTATGTGAGATTGTGTCAAACGCTTGAGTGATTGAGCGCTCAAACCTTGAAGGAAAAGTATGGGAGTATGGGCATATGAAAGGACAAACAATAATTTCACCTCTTAAGAATGTTTTGCTTCTTCTTATAAGGTTATTAAACTCATTCCTCATCATTTTCTAACATTTGGTTGAGTTTCGAGGTGACATGACAGATTTTTCCTTCTTTTCCCATAGGTGTGTTTCGAACCCATGGACCACTTTTCTTGATTAATTAGTGTCACACATGATAATATCGCTTAAATTGGTGATCAATATCAAAGATCATATAAAAGGATGAAAGATGTACAAAGAAATTTTGATTAGATAAAGCACCACTCCGAACAAGATCTAGACTTTTGCTTATAAGGGCCTTTCACATTTATTTTAAGTGTCCAACTAAAATGACTTTTTGATTTTTGAAAGAGGATGCTTAGATGTTTTTGGACCCTACAAACTCAACGTAATTGATGAAATTAGATTCCAAATCCCAAGGGTAGGAAAATGTGCATTAAAATTTTTCTCATCAATGAGGAAATTTGAACTTCATGGGTTGTGAAAGATATCAAGCCAAAGATGAAATGAATTGTTCAACCATTTGTTGGAAATATTTGAATGTCTACTATGCATTGCAATAGATAGTTCAACGATTTGATGTCATATGTGGAAGTCAGTGTTTTATTAAGTTGAAAAGTCGAGGTTTTTCCTTACTGCATATTTTAATTCAATTTTAATTATCCTTCGGGATTGTTGTGAATTGGAGTTTGATCTCAAGATATTCTAAGTAGTGTTATGATGTGTGAGATATTTTAGATACCAATTTTCAACCCTTGGTTTGGTGTATGGAAAAAATAGCATAGTCACCTTTCCCATGATTGAAAATGACTCGAGGAAGCTCCAAATTAACCAAAATGAACACTCTAATTCAATATATCAATTGTTTAGAAGTATGACCCATTACAAGAAGAAGATAAATCAAGTTGTTGTACATCAAGGAAGCTTCCCCATGAATGATAGTTATTTTCCTCATGAAAGCATAACTTACAGGGCTTGTTGGTTTCCCAAGCTAACAATTTGTCTCATGAGGCTAAATCACTAAATTGAGAGGTCAATAGTCCTCTGAGGTCAATGATTAAGCCTTGGCATTTGAGATAGTTGAAATTTTCTATTTTGGGCCAAGGAAAAAAAAATTTCCTTCACTATTTTTGGATGAAAAGTTAAAAGAAGGCCAACAAGGTTCCATAATTAGTGATTGGGCTTCCTTGCATACCAAAATCGGTGATTTATCCAAGAAAGTCAAAGAACTCACTGCAACTACCAATCGACCTTCTGGTTTTGTAGGATTGAAGTTGTTTGGAGTTATCTCATGTTTTAGGAAAAGCCTTTCTTCATCCTGAAGTGATGTGCATTGCTTCTAAAAATCATTTACAATGTTTCACTCTAAACAAATCAAATTTAAAGTGTCATTGATGTGTTTATATTCCCAACACCACGTTTCTTATTTTACATGGTTGTTTGGTAGTTTGCAATTGAATACAAGCTTGTTTTCATCCTTGGATTGAGCATCCCCTTCTTGGAGCAAGGGAATTGAGGTATGTATGGAGTATCATTTTCCATCCACATCATATTCATTTTTTCTGCAACTCCATTCTATTGAGGTGTGTGTGGAGTCTAGTATTTTTCCTTGTTGTTCCACACTTCTTACAAAATTCCTTGAACTCATTCCCACAAAATTCTTCACTGTTATCTGTCCTCGACACCGTCTTCTCTTTTTGATTCTCTACAAGGGCCATAAACTCCTTAAATTTACCAAAAACCTTAGATTTATTTCAGAGGAATTAGATCCACGTGTTTGTCAAGAAATTGTCTATGAATGAAACATAGTACACATATTTACCTAGTGATGGAACATACATAGGTCTAAACACATCACTTTGTATCAACTCCAAGATTCATTTTTCTCTTGTAGCACCATATGGGAATCTTTTTCGATTATCTTTACCATATATACAATGTTCACAAAAATAGAAATCAAATGACCAAATATACATACCCACAATCATAGCTTTACCATGCAATGCTTGAAGGACCTGTTATCACCATAACAATTTTGTATGGAATACAAGTTTCAGATTTAGCAGAAGGCTAGAGCAATGTGGAGATGCGATTAAATTTGGAGGACCAAGTCACATCTGGTGGAGAAGGGCCAATATAGTAGAGGCATGGAAGTTGATAGGGCCCAGCAAACTGTAGATCATGAAGCGGCCCAGATCGAGGGCCAGGACACATATCGGGCAATGAAGTAGAGTGGAAGATAATTGTTCGAGGGTGGGCCGGGGAAAATACCATGGTTTCATTTCGTGGACACGTGGTGCCATCAGAGGCATATCGGGGTGAAAAGAGGTCTACCCAAAACCGTTTTGCCCCACCCCCGATATCGAAAAGTGCATATAAAAGAAGGGCCCCGGTCATTATTTTATATTTCAAAACATTCAAACTTTAGAAAATTGGCGCAAACGCTCCTTTCGAAATTAAACCTCAACAATGAACCAGATTCAAGCAGTCTCTGCCAATTCACAGGTATTTTTCATTATGGCCACAAAACCTGTTGTTTTATCCATAACAGAGCAAGACCCCGCCTCTAAAGAAGAAGCCCTAATTGACAGGGACTCCGATGTATTTGACACAAAAACAACAGTCTCACCATTTTCCGTGTCCAAATCCAATTTGCTAGACAATGTTGGAAAACAGATACCCTTCCTTGAAGTGGCCCAAGCCTCCATTACCCCTTACGTCGTAGAAGTCGTTTTCCCTTTCCCAGAGTTCATAAGCTGGTGTGCATAATAGTATTTGTAGGAAGAAAAGGTCATATTGAATAAGTTAGGGTCAGAGGTCTTATGCGAAATAGATAGCCCATCAATTCGACACACCCTCAATATACCAAATTCTTCCCCCACAACGTCATAACCCTTCGAGGAAGAGAAAATGATCATAGTCTACAAAGAATGTCCCTTCGAAGTAAAAACCCTATTTCTGCAGACCATTGTTAAACCTGAACACCATTATGAGAGTCTGTCGTTACCTATCAATGTAAGCGTCATGGTTATTGAAGTCCAGTGGGCTTGTTCCATACTTAGTCAAATTCTAGGATTAGATAATGACAAATTTGTAGTAGAAGTCATACTGGGTTTCCTGTTGACCTTTTTTCTGTCAAAGTCTAGTCAGTTGGTTTGTATCAGTTTTGAAAATTTCATCGTTGACAATATGCACCAACAACTAGTAAATTTCAATTCACTGAGACATTTCAGGTACTACACACACTTGCTGAGAATGTTCTTGGAATCGAATAAGACCGAATTCCCTGAAGCCACATTCATCTTGAATGAATGCAAAAGGATCACCATCTTATTTTCATAAACAAGATCTTTTCCAAAGTTTATAATCTCATCTTCGACATAGACCTGCCAAGGGTTTTGGAAGAAATGAAAGGCTCTTTGCAACCCAATCCAGAGAACAGGGTGGGAGATTGGGTGTCGTTCACACATTCTACTGTAATTTGGGTATATGGTTATCAAGAAGGACCTAACTTTTTGCCCGTCTTCTTGACTCCCAGATTCTTTTCCCTAGAGTTCATCATACAAAGAATTGTTTCAGAGACAGAGCATTTTCTGAAAATGCACAAGGCATATAACTTAAAATTTTATTTCATAATAGGGCCCTTTGTGGTAAAGACTAGGTCCTGTTTACCTCAGATCCAAGATAAACTCAGTGGATTCGGGTTTACATAGTTACAATGGAGGAAATATGATTTGCATCAAATCATATCTAAGAGAAGACTGATGAGCAGACAAGGCCCCTACGAGCATGGACACGTTAAAGGATTTGAAAAACTAGCTAATCTGGAAACCTGTGCAGATATGGAAGTCACTTTGCAATCTGATCAGACACAACAAATAAAGTTTGCCCCTCAGCAGATCCAGAAACATAAAACTTCTCTAAGGTTGATTGTTAAAGCTCCAAAGATGAGTGTTTATAACAAGAGGAGTAGTTCAGAGGCACTGGGTGTCAGTAGTCAGCAAAATATTCTCAAGAAAATGAAAATCACACCATCCTCTCAGATAATGGACCTAGAAGAAGAAGAACCTAAAGAGAAAACGAGCGCGGAGATGGTGGAAAGTGTAACCAAGAATGAAGAGGCTGGTACATGAAGCATGCCACAAAGTGAAAGCAGCTCAAGGGTTTTCAGCAACAAGAAACATGTATTTAGCAAGACACCTGGGGCAGTCTACCAATCCAAAGAAGACTTAATGAACTAGTATGTTGTGAAGGAAAGTATGACCAATAGTGAAATAAGAGACTTGTTTCTCGAGGTAGATAATAACTCCTAGCATAAGGATTCCCTGTTCTCAGTTAGGGATGTGGAAAGAAAGACATTTAACATAGCAGTGGCAGATGATGATAAAGTGTCTGAAATCAAGATGCATTATGAAAATATTCGTTCCTCAGATAAGGTAAAATTCCACAGAAATGCCAGTGACATGCTATATTCAGACTACCTGAGTCTGAGTCTGAAGGTGTCAAGACTGACAACCCATGCACTAAAATTGGATGGAAAATTGAAGTAGGAAAAATCATCCAGCAGAGCCTGGCAGACATAGGTCAAAATATTGGAATATGAAGGCCCTCAAGGGGTAAAATCTTCTTTAGATGAGAAAGAAAAGATGATCCAAAGCCTGAAGAAGAAGCTGAAGATGTCTACCACAGAACATCCACAGATGACACAACTAGCTTCTCTAGAGAAAGAAAATGAGACATTCAGACAAGAAGCACTAAATTAAAAAGCTAAAGTGTTGTAGCTGGAAAAGGAAAAAGAAAGTTGGTCACAAGGACAGGTAGCAAAATTAGACATGGTGGCTATTGTACCTTCTACTATAGAAACTGGATCAAGCACTGATAGATTGGTTCAAGTTGTGTCTCAAGTTATCCTTAGAGAAGGAGAAATCAAGAGCCTTAAGGAGATCATGGAAAAGTTGCATCAAGAGATAAAAATGGAAGATGAAAAGATGGCCCAATACCAAAAGGAGAATCAAGATTTGTAGGAAAGAGTGAGCAAATTGAAAACGAGGTTGAAGGGTAAAGGACTTCTGCAAGGAGCTAAACATGTAATTTGGGATGTTGTTGATGCTGAAGCTGTTAAGTTCAGGGTTTATCTAAATTTTATAAATGGCAAAGACAACATGGTTGTCACTGCCCGAAGCAGATGTACTGTTGTTAATGAGACACTGGAAAAAAATCCCTAGGAATGGGCCCAAAACGCTATTAATTTGTTGAATTCTGTGCCCATTGCTGATCTTCAGACCATTGGGGTAAAGAACATAACTGCACTGATCATTTGGGCCAGGAGGATCATCACTAAGCACAATTTTCTCAAGTCGGTTCAAACCAAAGTTGTGCAAATGGAACATAGTATACAAGAGTTCAAGGATACATTTGAACAATTGTTTATCAAGGGCATCCCACCATTTTGGGATGGCAAAGGGAAATTATACAATCAAGAAGAATATAAATCTCTCCTCACTCAGTGCAGAATGGATCATTCAAGATTTGAAGACCTGGAAGAGAGCCTGAAGGGACCTAGTTTGGTTGAGTATTTGGTCGCAAACTTTGAGATTTTAAATCAGTTTAAGACAGTGAAGATCAGGCTGCTGACGATGTCTTATGCTACTTGCATTGATCTGGAGATTCTGATAAAGGAAATGATGGATTATGATATTCCTTCTGACTCACAGTGGAAGGAGATCGTGCGGCTGGGCAAGACGAAATGTAGTTTTCCCAGGACTAGTAAGTAACCTCCAGGTGTCACCAAACTGGCAAGTTCAACAAGACATTGGAGCAAGACAAATGGCGCAGAGAAAGTTGAGCAGTCAAAGAGATTTGTCCCTAGTTTATGAAACATTTTTGTTTAAATCATTGTAAATCGGTTCACCTAACGAAACCGTTGGATTATAATGATTGTAGTCAGTTTTTAGACACTGAAATGCTTTAGTTTCAACCATTGTAACCAAACTGTATAAGTACTAGGAGTTTTGAATGAATTAATGTTGGCAGAAGTGCAAGGGCACCTTTTTGGTTGTTTGAACTACATTGTAATTTTCTAGAGATGAATTGAATATATATGCAGAATCTTTTGAAGTCTCTATGAAAAGATTCTAATGGTGGTGATATGAGTTTTGTCTTCCTTCATTGTATGTATTTACTATGATCTTTAATTCCATTCACATTTTCTTTTGTTCAAATTGGAGAGTTAAACGCCCAGAATTAATCTTATGATGCTCTTAGCTTAAGCAATTTAAACTGTATGTATTTCCTCTTAACAAATTCAGAATTCATTTCAGTAATGCTCTGATGCAGTTATTTGTTTTCTCTTTCTTCCTACACTCTGCTTAAATTCAATTTATAACTCAGATTTATCACCTCATTTAGCCTTTATCCTCTGTATATTTCTACCGGCTGGTCATTGTTTTCATTCACTTTCATAATTTTGACTCCATAGCCCTGAGTGTTCCTCCCCTTCCTTGCCAACAACTCTACTAAAACCCCCAAAGAAAACCAAATCTAGCCACCGATTTCCAAAGGAATGTCAAGTGACTTGAGAGAGCCCTCTCTGAGTTGAGCATGCTAGTGCTTTATCTCTAAAGTAGGTTGAAATAGTTACCTATGTTGTTTGTCTATCAGCCAGACAAAATTTATAGAGTGATAACATTCTGGCACCATTGCCGGGGACGAAAATGAAAAATCTTCCCTGGGAATAACGACTTAAAGCTTCAGTTTGATCCTTAAGGGTGACAGTGGATCAAATATCTTATTGGCTGAGATTATTTTTACCTTGGCGACTCTGTTACTCAGAGACCAGTTGTACCACACCATGTGAAATAGAAATCCTGTCTCCCAAGAGAATTCACACCAAGAGCAACCTAGACCCAAAAGCTACAATCCTTGTGTCTGACCCTGAAAATCTTGTACATAAAAGAAAAGAAAATCCAGTAACCCCAGTTTTGCGTCCAGACCGATATATGTCTTTTCCCAAGGATGGAGTGACTAGCATTGAAGACCTTGAATTTGACGTGAAATTTGAACAATCCCTATTCAGAATGAAATCTGAATCTTATTTGAGCGAGACCATCTTTGACGAGAAAATATTCCAAGGTATGATTTTAGCCGCATCTGCCAGGCCTTTAGTGATCCCCGCTCAAAACCAACAACCACTCCAACCCCTCACAATAGTTATGGTAGCTATATTTTCTCGTCTCGTACAACCTGCTCAACTACATGATTTACCTCAAGATTACAACCTAAGGATCAAGTTATATGATGTTGAAGGTAACATATCAGCCCAGAAGCACCTCGACTAGTTTAATGATTTCATAGACTTGGAGGAGGTGGAATTTTCATATGTAAAGATGAGGTTTTTTGCAAAGAGTCTTTCTAGAGAAGTGAGGAAATGGTTCAGAGCCCTTCCACCTGCTAGCATCGTAGATTTCGAGGCCTTTGAAACCAACTTCCTTGAAAAATGGGGAGACAAGAAAAATCCCCTTCAGTTGTTGACCCAATATAACAACATGAAGAGATCACCTGATGAAACAGTGCAGGAGTTTTCAGCCAGATTTATGAAGGTCTATAATTTGATTCCTGCAGAGGTAAAACCCCCCCAAAGCTGCTCAGCTCAAATATGTTGATTCTTTTGAAAGTGATTTCTTCTTTATTATTAAGAGAACAAAGATATACTACATTAGATGATATGATGACTGATGCCATAGAATTCGAAGTGAATCTAATGGCTCCAGGAAAAATAAAATCTGACTCTGGCCGAGACATGAACAAAACTCAAGATAAGGCCCAGCCTTCAACCTCACAAACCTCAGAAGAAAGGTTTGAAATAATGATGAGGAATATGGAGAGGATGATGTAAAGAATGGCCCTGGATAATAGTTCTAACCTCAGGGAACAAGCTGATGGTCCACCCAGAAATCTAAGGAGACCAACAATCCCACAAATTAGACAAAGAGAGAAAATAAATCAGGGAAATCAGGTAAACCAAGGAAATCAAGGGGAACAACAAATAAGGCCTCCTTTTCAAAATAATTATGTGAATGAAGATTATAATGGATATTTTGAAGACAACATGAACTATTGTGATGATAAAGAAACAAAGGTATTTTTGACTAAAGAAGAACATGACCAGTTCATGGATGCAAGTGAGATATTTTTGCAAGACGAGGAGGAAAGGGTATCAATAGAAAGGGAATATTACGAGACAGGATTGCAAAATGCTATCATGCAATTCCAATGACAATATAACCTTCGAAATCAAAAGGTACCTCCAAACCCTCCAAAGGGAAATCCCACCAAGGAAGATCAGAGTAACATACCTTCTTCAAGTTAGTTCAGAGAAGATTCTACTGCAAAAGACTTAGCTGCAAAAGACTCTGGTGCAAAGGGTATTGTAGACAAAGGAAAGAAAAAAGAAGAACCCCAGAAGAGAATATTGGAGGCAAGGAAAGAAACGGTCACCAAAGAGGTAGAGAAGACTTCATCCTCTTTTAATTTTGAAAGTGAGATGGCCAAGATCAAAATTTATGTATCATTCAATGAATTAATCAAGAATAACGAATATAGAAATCAGATTATCAGGATGCTTAAGATGGAACAAACTTCTAATACACTGAACATACAATATGATCACCCAACCATCTTATTTGGACCAAGAGTAGAAGAAAATGGTGATAATGAAGAAGTTCCCCCTTTTTATGTCATCTTGAAAATTCATGACATGAATCTACACAATGCCATGTTAGACTCAGGATCATCTCATAACCTAATGCCCAAGGTGGTCATGGACCAACTGGGCCTGGACATCACAAGGCCTTACAAAGATCTGTTCTCTTTCAATTCCAGGAAGGTGAAGTGTCTAGGTCTTATTAAAGATTTGGTGTTATCTTTGGCACAAATCCCAGCAAAGAATATGGTCATGGATGTAGTGGTTGCTAACATCCCTCCCAAGTTTGGCATGTTGTTGACAAGGTCTTGGGCTACAAAATTAAAGGGAACCCTCCAGATGGACATGTCATATGCAACCATCCTTGTTTTTGGTTAGGACAGAAGGTTGTATAGAGAAGTTTTGCTAAAATACATGGTCAACAATAAGTCACAGCCAAGTAATCACCCCATCTACTTCGTGGAAACTGAGTTGGGATCTTCTATTTTCTTCAATGACCTGTGTTGCGAAGAAAAAGAAACAGAAATTGACATGGATAACAAAGAGAGATCTTATCAGCAGACTGAGAAATATTCAGAACAATAGGACGAAGTAGAAGATCAGATATGGAAGATGAGTTTTGATGGGGCTTCCTGTAAAGAAGGAGTGGGAGCTGGCATTTGGATCAATCACCCCAAAGGAGACTCAAAATTATGTTCTTACAAACTTGTTTTTGAATGCACAAATAACATGGCCGAATATGAAGCATTAATATTGGGGTTGAAAGTTTTGGAATAATTGGGTGCCAAAAGAATTGTTGTACATGGAGACTCTGAGCTAATTATAAACCAAATCAAAGGCATCTACCAAGCAAAACATCCTTGATTGAGGGCTTATAGGAATCTAGTACTATACCTCCTTGAGAAATTTCCATAATGTAATCTTTCAGCAATTCCAAGAGAACATAATGAGGTTGATGATGCCTTGGCTACTTCAGCAATAGTTTTCAAAGTTCCAATTTTCCCTGAAAAAAGCTACAAGGTTGAGGTCAAGTACAGGCCAGCAGTACTAGAAAATATGAAACACTAGCAAGTTTTTGAAGATGATAAATAGATTGAAAGCTTCCTCAAGATGGAGAATGAATTTGAGAATTTGAATATCGACAATGAATTATGTGATGATGAAGTGGATGTCACTGCTTTCACCAAAGAAAGGTATTTTGACAATTAAATTCCAGGAAGAGATATCGTGTAGCTAAAGAGAAACATCATTCCCAAGGGTCTGGTCCCATTGGAAAAACTCTTTGATAATAATGATGTGTCTAGAAGTCCAAATATTATAGTAAATGAAGGGGATGTGGAAGATTGTAATATTGGGACCCTAGACGATCCGAAGATTGTTAAGTTGTCCAGAAATATCAGCCCTGAAGTCAAGGAGAGATACGTCAAATTAATGAAAGAGTTTCCTGATATTTTTGCCTGGAGCTATGATGATTTGAAAGTCTATGACATAAGTATAATTCAACATGTTATCCCAATCAAAGAAGATTACAAGCCATTCAAAGAGAAATTAAGAAGGGTAAATCCTTTACTGCTACCTTTGATCGAGAAAGAAGTAAAGAAATTATTTGAAGCCAAAATCATGGTGTGCCTGAGATTTTCTAAATGGGTGGAAAATCTGGTGCCAGTCAGAAAAAAGAGTGGAGAAATCAGGTTGTGTGTGGATTTTAGGAATCTGAACAAAGTATCTCTAAAGGACAACTACCCACTGCTTAAGATGGATCATATTTTACAGAAGTTGGTGGGCTCTCAAAAAAATTCAATGTTAGATGGTTTCTATGGATACAATCAGGTTATGGTGCACCCTGACGATCAAGAAAAAACAATATTCACAACACCTTGGGGAACATTAATGTATGCCAAGATGTTGTTTGGGCTCATGAATGCTGGGGAAACATTTCAGAGAGCTATGGATATATCTTTTGTTGGCGAGAAGGACAAATTCATTGTTATCTACCTTGATGATATCACTTTGTATTCTGCCTCAGATAATGAACACCTAAAGCATCTAAGAAGGGCATTTGAAAAATGCAGGAGGTTTAGTATATCATTGAATCCTAAGAAGTCAAATTTTTCCATGGAAGAAGGAAATATGTTGGGTCATATTATTTCGAAAGAGGGGATAAAGGTAGATCCCAACAAGGTTGAGGGAATATTGAAAATTGGCACACCCAAAAGAAAAAAAGAGGTTCAATATTTCTTGGGGAAAGTGAATTTTCTGAGAAGGTTTATCTCGAATTTGGCTGAAATCATAAAACACATCACCAACATGCTCAAGAAGGGAAATGAAATAAAGTGGATTCCTAAAGCAAGAAAGTCCTTTGAAGACATCAAGGTGGCATTGACCAAGGCTCCAGTACTGGCCAGTCCTAATTTTGAAAAGGATTTCATATTGTTCTCCTTTGCCTCAGAACACACAATTGTTGGTGTTTTAGTCCAGAAAGATGACCAAAATTTTGAGAAGCCCATAGCATATTACAACAAGACGTTGAGGGATGCTCCTCTGAAGTATGACATCATGGAGAAGCAAGCATATGCTTTAGTCAAGGCCTTGAAATAATTTAGAGTTTACATCCTACATTCCCATACTACTGCTTATGTACCCAGCAACTCAGTGAAAGACATCTTAGCCCAGCCTGATTCAGAAGGAAAGAGGGGAAAGTGGATAGCAGTGTTGTTAGAATATGATTGAGATCAAACCCACCAAGTTGATCAAAGGACAGGGGCTTGCAAGGTTGATGGCACAGACCAATTGTGAAATATTGGGAATAAACTTCATTGCAGACCTGCCAGACAGTACAACGGAAGAGGAAAAGGAGACTCCAAAAATATCCCAGAAATTTCTTGACTCTACATGGTATGTAGACATCATCTTTATGTTAAAAAATTTGCAGGCTCCTCCTGAATTTAGTAAAACAAAAGCCAGATTCTTGAAGCTGAAGGAAACAAAATTTTGTATAGTGAATGAATCGTTATATTGGAAAGATACAGGGGGAATTTTATTAAGCTGTTTGATAGAAGGAGAAGCAGGGAAAACCATCAGAGAGTTCCATAAGGGTGACTGTGGAGGTTATCATTATTGGAATACAACTGTGCATAAAATTTTGAGGGCCGGATTTTATTGGATTAACATTTTTCCCAACATTTATAAAGAGGTTTCAAAGTGCCATGAATGTCAGATTTTCGATGGGAAAGGAAAATTGCAGCCTCTGCCTTTAAAATCCATTTCTATGGAATCCCCTTTCAAATAGTGGGGCCTTGATTTTATAGGAGAAATACACCCACAATCCTCAACTCAACACAAATGGATCCTGACAACGACAGATTATTTCACTAAGTGGATTGAGGTAGTTCCTACCAGGCAGGCGACAGATGATGTTATCATCCGATTTTTAGAAGACAATATTTTGTCCAGATTCAGATGCCCGATCAAGATTATAACAGATAATGCAATAGATTTCAAGTCCAAGAAAATAGAAAAATTTTATAGTGATTACAATATCACCCTTGGTCATTCTACATCATACTACCCTCAAGGGAATGGGTTGGATGAGTCTTCAAATAAAATCTTAGTCAGAATCATCAAAAAACTGCTGCAAGAAAATAAAAAGGCATGGCACAAAATGCTCATCCATGCACTATGGGCTGACAGGATATCCTCAAAGAAATCCATTGCCATGTCCCCTTTCCAGATCATCTATAGCACTGAAGCAGTTTTTCCTACTACATTGGGGTTGCCTGTAATGAGACTGTTGTAGGAGAAACATGCAGAGACAGATGCCACATGAAGAAGGAAGGATGAACTCATCAGTGTACAACAAACCAGAGAAAAAGCTTTCGACAATACTCAACTGCGCCAAGACAAGATCAAAGAGGTTTTCGACAGACATGCCAAGGTGGATAACTTCAAACCAGGAGACTTGGTACTAAAATGGGACGCCATAAATGAAGATAAGGGAAAACATGGGAACTTTGATCACCTATGGCTGGACCTGTTCAAAATTGTAGCATACCGTGGAAGTAATGCCTACATACTACAAGATAATAATGAAGACATTGTACATAATCATTTTGTGTTTTTCTTTTCACATGAATAAGTTGGAATAAAAGCAGCATAGTTGAAGCCTGAGGTGAAGGCCCTAAGCTATGCTGGGTCGATTTTGAGTTTTTGAATAAAGACCAGAAGATTCAGATTTCATAGATAAATCACATCCCAATGGATAGTCACTAGGTCTACAGTTCTTTGCTACCTCTCAGGGAGGATAGCATCCCCATTTGGAGCCTATGTTATCACCATAACAATTTTGTATGGAATATAAGTTTCAGATTTAGCAGAAGGCTAGAGAAATGTGGAGGACCAGGTCACATCTGGCGAAGAAGGGCCAATATAGCAGAGGCACGGAAGTTGATAAAGGCCGGCGGACTGTAGATCATGAAGCGGCCTAGATTGACAGCCAGGACACATATCGGGTGATGAAGTAGCATGAAAGATAATTGTTCGAGGGTGGGCCAGGGAAAATACCATGGTTTCATTTCATGGACACGTGGCGCCATTAGAGGCATATCAGGGAGAAAAGAGGTCTACCCAAAACTGCTTTTCCCCACCCCCGATATCGAAAAGCGCATATAAAAGAAGGGCCCCGATCATTATTTTAATTTTTTTTTTTTTAACTAGAACGGTTATGTTGCATTAATCGGTTTTCAGGCAAACCTGAATCAGAAAGTTACATATCAAAAGAAGGTTGGTGACCTCTAACAGTGCTGCCAACCTTCTTGTGAACGTCATGGGAAACCCATCCCATTCGCTTCTTGAACTAATTCGAGAAGATGACAAAAATTGCATACATGAATAAATTCTCACAAATTGTGAGCATAGTAGAAGACAAAAGCAAAGCATTAAACCGAGGGG
>JASDQU011248466.1:15182-25538 GCA_032191745.1 Picea mariana | reverse complement strand
TACCTTTATATCGCTTCCTTAGGTCTCTGTTGGTCCCGCTTTGCTTCGGTTCTCTCGTGAAGTCAAGTCCAAGACAACACAAACCAACCAAAGTGAAGATAGCAAAATATATTCAACATCAACTTATGTATATGATTAAGGAATTACACAATAAAGTAAGAGGGACTTTATGGGAAAGGGACATGTTGCTGTATCATATTAATTGAAAGTAGAAGATACAACCTGATCGCCTTGATGTTGAAAGATTCATTTTAGTGACCCTTGGTTCTAACACACACAATTTCTCTATACTTGCATGAAGAAGATCCAATTCCTCTTGATAGACCAAATAGAGTCTTCAAGCTTCTGTCCAAGCAGGGTTCTTCACACATTTCTTTCACCAATTCTTCATTTAATCTTGCTTAACCTTTTCCATGAGAAACCTTTCAATATATAGGAGAAGGAGAGATGGTTACATGGATGAGGATGATCCCATCAAATCTGAGAAGTCAGTAAAATGACAACCATACGAATGCCAACTCATTTTCTAGAAGATTCCCTTCTAGAACCCTCGAGACCTCTTCTCCTTTCCAAGCTTAAAAATAGGTTTTCACCTTGTGTATGGAACAGACTGTGAGAAGTTCGCACCCTAAGTGTGGGTGGCCCATGATAATGAGGGATTCTCACACCCTAGGCCATAGGTAGCCTACGAACTCATCTTAAAAATATGTTTTTGGAAGGAGACAAGAGCCACTTTTCTCAGGCAAAAAGTCCTTGTTGGGAGCTTGAATACACCATTGTTGAGACATCAACAAAGTGACCAAAATCATGTGTAACAGAATGCCCCCTAAAGTATGAGGCCAGAATCTATGACAGCCGAAATACTTTGTAAACTGCATTTGTGTGTCAGAAACCAGGAGTGCACCTAATCAGAAACCTGCAAACAACCAAGCATCTGCATAATATAATACCAGTCCTAAGGTAGGCATTCCCATACTTAGATCACAGACGAATGACATCATGAACGTAGGTCATGGCCACCAATCATACACCATGGATCCATGCCATAAAAAATAATGCATAGCCACCAGGAATACACTGTGGATCTATGCGAAAAGACTCAAATTAAGATGACATAGCCACGTGACATACAAAGTGGATCTATGTGTCTACAAACCATACATATTCCATCACAGCCTGGATAAAAAAGATGAGACCCAGGGTCTTCAATCCCGTCACCTGAAAGTACGAATCTAGCCATGTGATTACATGTGCTGAAGTCGAACATGGTAGAAACCACTTGATTATCGGTCATTGATGAAATCATTAACAAGTGTGAGGGAAATCACCATTAATGTCAATGACTCCCAAGGTACACTAGTACATTCCAACGAATGTGAATAAATGAGCTGAGGTCGAACATTCGACGAAATCTCCCAATCAGGGGTCAATGATGAAAACCCACTATCGAAAGCGAGGAAAATTGCCATTGAGGCATGCAAGTTCCAAGGTACCAAATAATTTCTAAGTTTTGTCTCTGGATAATGAGTTGGAGTCGATGGAACAAGACTCGTCACAGGAGGGCCTTGATGTATCCCGCATCAATGACACGAAATAAGTAATAGATTTCGAAGGTGAAACAGAGTATGAATATAGGTCGAAACAGACACAGGGAAGGCCGGCATGGTAAGAATGGACAACTGTAGATGGCTGATTCAATAGAGGGTTTGAAAGAACTTCTCTTGAACATATGAATGACACGACCAAGGACTTGGCAGCACTGACTCAGAGACGACCCAAGATATGATCTTGTAGCAAGTCAAATGAGAGACAAATGGATTTCCCAAACTGACTTCAAATAATGAATAGAGGGTGTCACATTCAAGAGCGACACTTACTACCAATAATATGAATACGAAAACACATCCCTTTCCCAAATTTTTCCCCGCCATTTCTAGCGAGTACCTCTTTATTTTTACACAAGCTTGAGGAGGATAACATATGCTTGTTGATGTAAGCTCATCCTTCGGACGAGTCCCTCGGAATATGTTTAATGAACCCTATGAAGGAGTGGTTCGGTCCCATTATGGGTCTTTCGATGTTTGTTTAACGAGTCCAAGGATAGAAAACTCGGGGGTTTTTCATGTTTTGAGAGTCTAAAAAACACTTAAAAAGAACTCTCTCAGTTCCTTTTTCATAAAATAGTTCGACAGGACCGAAAAAGTGATAAACTATCGCCCATTGAATGTTTTGTTCAGATACTTTTACGAGTGTGAACAGAACAAGGTCGCTTGGCAATCTTTTCATTTTTATGGAGTGTGAAAAGAGCTTAAATGATACTCCTTTGTGTTCGTCATTTTCGTGTTACCATGATGAGTACAAAAAGATGAGAAAAGTATACTCGGTTACGTTCTCATGTATTTTTGAGTGTGAGAACGAATGAAGACTGAGCTCGAAGTTTTTCTAAAAACCATAAAAAGTAGTCGCATAGGTGACGAAAAAAAAGAAAAAACATCCGTACTCCTTCGTGTGGACTTCAAAGTCATTATATCTGCAAAATGTCACACTTATAGGGCTATTAGGCATTAGGTTTGATGGACAAAACAATATAAAAATCAACAAAAAGGGTAAAAAGTGAATAAATATGGGTAAAAAGGGCTTTTACCATTTTCATTGTGATTTTGCCAAGAACTTTGCCCAAAACAACTCTTTTACCCCCAAATTTCGTTGCTCGATCGTGGGAGGCACAAGCGACCATTTGGCGAACCATCTCCGTCAACGAGGTAAGCTCTTGATCTTCTACCTTTTCCATGGTTTAGTTTTCGTTTTCATTGGCAATTTTCAAGGTTTTGGGTTCATTTTAGGGCAAAAACTTGTGCCTGAGCATTCTCGCAGGCTAGCTATATGGGACCTGTGAGAATCCAGGATTCTCATAGGTGGCCTTAAGGGCACTTGAGAGAATCTCGCACTATGCTAAAGGGGTACCTGCGGGGGTCGAAAAATGAAAATTCAACTTGATTTTTGCTCAATAAAAAATATGCCAAGGTTTGAAATGAGTTGCTGACCCTTCTCTTATGGTTCTTGCGCAGGCATTTGACTGTCACGATACTGGAGTGGCGAGACAGAGAACAAAAGGAGGAGGATTCCATTGTTGGAAATGACCCGAGTACCGTTGCTGCCCTGCAAGACTGTGGGCTCTTGAAATTCTTTCGGATTCCGGGCATGAGGGCCCAAATCAGGTTGTTGGAGTACCTGGTTCATATGTGGGACATGGACCAGCAGTTGTTTCATGTGGGAGTCCACACATTGACCCTAGATATCGAGGATATCTACTTTCTAACAGGGTTATCATGGCATGGGTACAACGCTAGCTTGAATGGTAGCCAAGGTGGCAGAATCCCTATGAGTGAGTATTGTTGCCAGTACTGCGTTCCAGAGGCAGAAAGAAGCAAGGGCAAGGTTGCTATTTGGGGGGTCTAAGATTTGACTCTGTGAACTATCTTGTTCACTATAGAACACATGGCCAGGAGCGCAGCTCCACACATGGATCTCCAGAGCTACTTCCAATATGCCATAGAGTGCACAGAGCCACGAGTCTTCAACTGGTCGGATGCAGTTCTCCGCAGTATGAAGAGGCAATTGAAAAAATGCAGGAAAGATGACTTGAAGTAGTTTGGGTACAGATCACTTTTGGTGTCCTTATTTCTTAAGATGGTTCCATTGCTGAGATTACAGGTTGAGTGGTGTTTACCGACCCCACAGGATTCGAGGATGCTGAGGTGGTGCAACCTCATGGCCCGACATGTAGCTGGGCCTATCATTAAATACAATGATTCATTTTTTGACTGGTTGTGGCCACAGATGCTGATGGTTGATGACTACGCATATGTGGTTTGGACTTCCGAGGGGATCTGGATTTATCCCTACCTAAGGATGCTCAATGGGGTGACCTAGGTAAGAAGTACACATTTTGTTCTTTTAAATGTTTTTGTAATTTTTATCATATAAAATGTTTTTTATGTTTGCCTAAGAACTAATCAAAAATCTCCTTTTGATGACACAGATGTGGGACCATATCGACCTCTAGGCATGTCTCCTATTCAACGGTGAGGGGAGGCGACTCTAGTGGCGCGATGGGATGCCGAAGACTATGAGGCAGTGGAGAAAAACTTGGAGGGGTTGACTGCTGACATTCTAGACATGGCTATCGGGGAGATCCCTCGGCGTTATCAGCGCCACACTGTGGGCGTGTTAGAGTCTATTAGTCGACTGCTTCATAGGGTGGCCCAGGAAGTTGTGTGTTATCGTGAGTGTCACCCATGACGCTATTTTGTAGAAGCTATGAGCTTCAGATTTTGAGATTTTGGTCCTTGGACAGAAACATTTTGTAAAAACTTTTGATCGTTATATACATATATATGGCTTCTACCAGCTTATCTTGTGTTGTGTGATACATGTGATGTGATTGGTTTATAAATGGCCCAAATGTCTGTCTAATACATAGTTAGCTAAAGCATCAGTCAATGTATTTAGACATCTAGGAATGTGCTAATACTCAATATAATCAAAATAACATTCCAAGAGGTGAATTCGTAAATATACCCATAATAAAGTAGGACTTCGAATAACATAGACATTACTTAACTGTAGTACTAATAGCTGCGAATTGACTCGTACAACCAAGTGACGGATACCGAGAAAAATGATATCAATCAATAATTCGATAACGGTGCTATACTCTGCAATATTGTTGGTCGCACGGCTGAGACACACACATCGTAGAGTGATAAGTTCGTTTGTAGGGGCATAAATTGCCCAAGCAACATAAGCAAAGTTCTGAGTACTACGACTAGCGCCATCAACAAAGCCAATGTGGGGTAGCGAAGACTCCGACATCTGGAAACCAAACACAATGTAACATAAGGGAAGAGACCAGATAATGAAAAAAGCATACTACAGTAACAAATAAGAAGTATGATACAATAAAATACAAGTACTCATGCACAGGTGATCTTAGGCATAGTACTTCTTTAAGTACAATCCATTTCTGGGTTCACTCAAAGGGATACCATTGTAATCTACTAACTCGTAAGCTCCTTTCTCCAAAACTCGTCTAACGATATAAGGACCTCGCCACATAGCTTCAAATTTTCTAGCTCTTAGCATATCCCTATCTTGTTCGTAAAGGAGAACCAGATCACCTTCGGAGAAAACGCGAGGCTTGACATGTTTGTCGTATTGGGCTTTGACGCATTTCTTCTAGGTTTCTATGACTAGGGCGGTGTCGCGATGAGTTTCATCTAATCTCATGAGATACAACAGACGTTCTTCTTCGACAGAAGTGTTTGGGAGGAGTTTGACAACTAGTTTTAGGGAGGGTATCTCACATTCAATCGAAAGGATGGCTTCTAGACCATAGACTAACCGGAATGGTGTAAACCTGGTAGCAGACTTAACGGATGTGCAGTAAGCCCACAATGCTGAAAACAACATCGTGTGCCAACTCGTTTTGTGAATCCCTATCATTCATTGAAGCATGGTAATGAGGACTTTGTTAATTGCTTTGACTTGGCCGTTAGCTTGTGGGTGATAGGGTGTTGAGTTTTCATGTCGAAGACCCAACTTTTCAGTGAGTTCGGACATCATGAAGTTTCTAAAGTGGATACCATGATCGGTGATGATAGATTGAGGAACACCAAAATGAGCTATGATGTGATTGAATATGAATAATGCTACGGTCTTTCTAGTGTTGTCAAATGTCGGCATTGCCTTGGCCCATTTTGTAAAATAGTTTATGGCTACAATAATGTATCCATACCCCCCGGCTGAGTGAGGGTGACATGTCATTAAATCGATACCCCATTTCGCAAAAGGACCAATGGAGACCACAGGGTGAAGAGGAGCGGGATGTGATTGAATTTTATGGTTGTAGGTCTGGCAAGCATGGCATTTTTGGATGACAATTATACAATCGTTAAATAAAGAAGTCCAAAAATACCTAGCTCATAAGATCTTCTGGGCAGTAGCATACCCAGACATATGACCACCATAGGCTCCAGAATGGCAGTCATTTAGGTCTTTCTCGGCTTCGTCAAACGTGAGGCAGCATCGAAAAACTGAGTCAATCCCACGACGGTAAAGAGTATCACCAAGGATAATATACTGACGAGCTTGGTAGCGTATTCGACAGCGGTCAATATTGGACAAATTGGGCTGAAAAGTCTGGGTTTGGAGATATATGATGATATCCCCATACCAAAGATCATTGGAACTAATCAGGAAAAGGGCTTCACCAGGTAATGAATCGAATGCTACATTTTCCGTCTTAGAGTAGGGAAAGTCACATATCAACTTGAAAAACACTAAGGATTTCTTGGACTTAGTGCGTTCAAATTCTAAGTCAAACTCCTCCAGGATCACGATCCATTTGGAGTATTTTCCCCCTAGTAGTTGACGTGTGAGAATGTGTTGCATAGGGTTGTAGTTAGAAATTACCGTAATCTTGCGGGAGAGGATATAGTGCCAGAAACGTTGAACTGCTTGGACAGCTTCCAAGGCCAAATTTTCAACATGTAAATACTTGGTTTCAGTAGGTGTAGGATTTCAACTCAAGTAATAGATGACATGTTCGTCATGAGAATCATCCTCCTGGATGAGAACCATAGCGATGGTGTAATCCGAGGCTGTGAGATAGAGGAAATAATCACGGTTGTAATCAGGTGGGAAGAGAAGCGAAGTACGTTTCAGGGTCAGTTTCAAAGCTTCAAAATCTTTGTTGGCAGTGGTATCCCATACAAACTCAAAACCCTTTTTGAGTAGTTGCGTGAATCCAAGAGCTAGCTCGGCATAGTTCGGGATGAAACGACGAAGAAATTTTTCTTTCCCTTGCAAATTTTGTAACTGGCAAAGCGAAGAAGGAGGAGGGAGATTGAGAATCACCTCGACCTTCAAAGGATCTACCCTGATCCCTTGACGTGAAACAATAAAGCCTAGAAGCCAGCCGGATTCTACGCAGAAAACACATTTGTGAGGATTCAAGCGTATATGGTAAAACCGACATCGAAGGAAAATGGCTCGGAGGTGTATTGGATGATTGACACAGCGCATGGAATAAGCGGGTAAGTCATCGAGCTATGGCTGCATGATGTGCTTGATATCATGGAAGGCATAAGACATAGCGCGCTGAAAAATTGTGCCAGCATTTTTTAGACCGAAAGGAATTTTTCGATAGGCAAAAGTTCCCCAAGGACAAATAAAAGCAGTTTTGTGTTGGTCCTTAGAAACGATATTGATTTGATTATATCCATAGAAACCATCCATCAGAGAGAATATTTCACTTCCGGCACAATCGTCGACGATCTGGTCGACAAAGGGGGTAGGGAAGTTGTCTTTAGGACATGCTTTGTTAATATCCCTATAATCAATGCACACGTAGATTGTGCCTTGTTTCTTGTCGATCGAGACAAGATTGGAAACCCAGTCAGTGAGAGCCACCGGGTAAATAAAGCCGTCTTTGAGAAGTTTCTCGACTTTAAGCTTGATAGCGGCCGCTTTACATGGGTGGACCGGATGAAGGTGTTGCCGGACGGGTTTAGCATCTGGGTATGTCTTAATATCATGTATCAAAATGTCGGGGTCAATACCCGACATTTCTTCATAGCTCCAGGCAAATACGTCATGAAGTTATTTGAAAAGTGACTTGTAGGTGACGATTTCATCAGGGGAACACGAAGCTTCGATATGCACATTTTCGACAATTCCAGGTTTTATGGATATGTCGAGGGGGATGGTGGGTGAGATATTACTTAAGTTCCCTTCGGAAAACACATCGTGTGTAGGCTTGGGAATGGTAGAAATAATGACAATGGTCGACAGGGACGTGATTTGTTGGTATCTCTCAATGGTGTGTTATTCTAGGAAGAGGATGGAACGATGATGTCCATCGTCCCAGGGGGTGTCTTCCATAACAGACATAATCATCTCGTCTATGGAAAAAATGAAGCGAAAAGGATCTAGAGATAAATCACCAAGAGAGGGGGTAGAAGGGGTTGCCGATTGAATGGCCTGATAGGTAGATTCAACTAGACTCAAAGGCATTTCATCGCTGTAACGAAGATGATCGTCGGGGTTGGGTACCAGCCATGGGTCATGAGACGCAGGGGTTCCATGAATAGAGGTGGAGATCATGTTGATCGAAGCGATAGACCAATGTGGAACATTAGGTGGTGGGATGGGGGAAGGTACCCATTAACACGGAGTCTTTAAGAAGACCCACACCGACGTTCTCGTATCCAGGCGGGGGGCAGTGGGGGGGTTGGTAATGAACGGTATGTTGCCGGTATGCGTATCTGAGTTAAAGAAGGCTAATTTGTCGACGGTAATCACCTTTCCTTGATGTGGGAAACGCACAACATGGAAAAGAGTCGATACCACTGCACGCATGGAATCAATCCAGCTACAGCCAAGTAGAAGGTTGTAATCGAGAGGAGCGTAAAAGACTTCCACTTCAACTTGGACTGTTTTTCCTTCTAACGTAATTGGCAAGGAAGGGAGGAAACTGTAAGGCTTAAAAACAGATCCATTAAAGGCTTTGAGTGTGTTGTGGGATTCAATCAAACGAGGAGAGCCAATGGCTTTCCAGCAGGTAATAGAAATGACACACGTCGAGGCACCCTCATCGATAACTGTTCTAAAAATGTTTTTGTTGGAGATAATAACTTGTATTTGGAATGCGAGTTGAGGGGGTAACCTTGGGATGTGATCTTCCAAGTAAAAAATTATTAAATTTGTATCCATAGGGTCGATTCCACCAATAGATTTCAACAGTTCCTTCCGTTGTATAGGACAACTTTGAAGGACTTCGAGGGCTGACATCGCAGATGGTTCTTGGGCCAGATCTTCAACAATACTGTAGTTCTAGAGAGCATGGGCATGAGGAATGAAAGTCAATTTCTGAACGATGCCCTTTGGAGGAGAGCGAAGAACTGTGTCTAGGCTTGGTCATTCGAGATGAAGAGGACCAATGAAGTCGCCAATTTTTTTATCGGACTAATCGGTAGGTGCGAACACTAACAGATCTCCCTAGATCCACCTGAATCTAGAACAAAACCAGACAAGACACGACTCTTTCCCTAAGTTGTAATCATTGAATCTACCAATAGGAATGAATAAGTGACATACCTTTATATCGCTTCCTTAGGTCTTTGTTGTTCCCGCTTCACTCCAGCGCTCTCGAGAAGTCAAGTCCAAGACAACACAAACCAACCAAAGTGAAGATATAAAAATATATTCAACGTCAACTTATGTATATGATCAAGGAATTACACAATAAAGTAAGAGGGACTTTATGGGAAAGGGACATGCTGTTGTATCATATTAATTGAAAGTAGAAGATACAACCTGATTGTCTTGATGTTGCAAGCTTCCTTTCAGTGACCCTTGGTTCCAACACACACAATTTCTTTGTACTTTCATGAAGAAGATCCAATTCTTCTTTATAGACCAAATAGAGTCTTTAATATTCTATCCAAGCAGGGTTCTTCACACAATTCTTTCACCAATTCTTCATTCAATCTTGCTTAACCTTTTCCATGAGAAACCTTTCAATATATAGGAGAAGGAGAGATGGTTACATGGATGAGGATGATCCCATCAAATCTGAGAAGTCATTAAAATGACAACCATACGAATGCCAACTCATTATCTAGAAGATTCCCTTCTAGAATCCTTGAGACCTCTTCTCCTTTCCAAGATTAAAAACAGGTTCACACCCTGTGTATGGAGCAAACTGCGAGAAGTTCACACCCTAAGTGTGGGTGGCCTGGGAGAATGAGGGATTCTCGCACCCTAGGCCATAGGTAGCCTGCGAACTCATCTTAAAAATATGTTTTTGGAAGGAGACAAGAACCACTTTTCTCAGGCAAAAAGTCCTTGTTGGGAGCTTGAATACACCATTGTTGAGACATCACCAAAGTGACCAAAATCATGTGTAACACTCTTCCTCAATGAGACAACTTCTTGTTCAAGTTTCTCACAATCTTCTTCTTTCTTCATCATCTGGACATTCCTTACTTCTCCTAATCTTCTTTCTTTTTTGAGTAGAGTTTTCAAGGAAATCATTTCTTCTCTTAGTTTCTCAAAGTATTCTAATTGCTTCTTCAAGATTACAGCTGTCTTTTCACAACTACCCAATTCACTTCTTAGATTTCTTTGCGTGTCTTTGAGATTGTTATTTTCAATCTCAACATGCTTCAATTTTTTAAGATTCTCATCTTCTTGATGAATAATTTTTTCTTCATGATTTTCTTCTTGTTCATTGGAATTTTCTTCTTCAATGTCATTTCTTTCAATCCTTGGATGAGGACATTCAAATTCAAC
>JASDQU011248465.1:31292-42324 GCA_032191745.1 Picea mariana | reverse complement strand
AGATATTCCCAAAACTGCTTTCAGGTGCCATTATGGGCATTATGAGTTTCTGGCTAAGTCACCTGACACGAAGACACGGGACACAGAGGACACGGGAATACAAGTATCCGATACGGACACGACGACCCTCGAAATCAGGACACGGGGGACACGTTATATATATATATATATATATATATATATATATATATATATATAAGTTAAAAATTACTGAAATAGACAAAATATTGATAGATCATAGTAGATATTGATCAATGGTACATCATGAACTCCGAAAAAGATACATCATACAAATCGACCAATGGCTGAAATGATGAAATCCGACTTCCTCCACGGACATATAAATTAATGAAACAACTAAAAGACAAGAAAAAAACCCTTTTTAACCTCCCGCGGCCTACTTTACGAAGGACACGTGTCATAAAATCATGACACGTCCTTAGAATGGTGTCTAACACGATTTTATGTCGTGTCCTTACCTCATGACACAGGTTGAAGTGGTGTCCGACACGTATCGTAGCGTGTCATCACAATGACACCACGGATACAGACACTTGGCCCATAAGGGACGTGTCAGGTGACTTAGGTTTCTGGTCATGCCATTTAGGTTGACCAATGCACCAACTACATTTCAGTCTTGCATGAACCACATCTTCAACAAGCAGTTGAGGAAGTTCTTGTTGGTGTTCTTTGATGATCTTATATACAACAGGACATGGGAGGAGCACTTGGAACATCTGGATGAGGTTCTGAGCATCATGGAGGATCAGTCGTTGTGTGCCAAGGAGTCAAAGTGTGAGTTTGGCATGACAAAGATCCTATACTTGGGTCATGTGGTCAGTGCCCAGGGAGTACAGGTACATAGGGAGAAGATCCAGGCCATATTGCATTAGCCACTGCTTGAGACCCTTACACAATGGCGTGAATTTTTTGGGATACACAACTATTATTGGTGCTTTATAAAGGGGTTCTCACAGTTGGGTGCACCACTCACAGATCTCACAAAGAAAGGGGCATTCAGGTGGGTAGAGGAGGCCTAGAAGACATTTGACCGGATGAAGGAAGTAATGAGCACTTGTCTAGTTTTAGCACTTCCTGATTTCACTCAGCCCTTTGTGTTTGAGTGTGATGCGTCGGGTTAGGGCATAGGTGCAGTTCTGATGCAGCATAGACATTCGATAGCATATGAGAGCAAGAAACTCACAACATCGAAGAGACTTTATTCCATCTACGATAAGGAGATGCTTGCCATTATGCATGCCTTGGCGAAATTCAGACTGTATTTGGTTGGTGGCAAATTTGTGGTCAGGACTGACCATAACAGTTTGAGACACTTCCTGGGGCAAAAGGACTTAAATGAGAGGCAATAAAAGTGGGTCAACAAATTGCAGGCATATGACTTTGGCATCGAGTACGTGAAAGTGAAGAAAAATGCGGTTGCTGATGCTCTCTCCAGGAAACCCGAGATATGTTCACTCGCAGAGATTTCAGTTGACTGGAAATCTCATCTCTTGGTAGAGTATTCCAAGAATAAATTTGCTTGTTAGTTGATGGATCACAACATTCAGGATGGCAGTTATAGAGTGGTGGATGACATCAACTACTACAAGGACTGCATATACTTAATCCCTGAGTCTACATTGAAGGAGAAGATTATGAGGGTTATGCATGATGCACCTTTGGTAGGCCATCCTGGGTACTTTAAAAACTTACAGGCAGATCAGGGAGAGGTTCACTTGGAAGTGTCTCAAAGATGATGTATCGAGACATGTGAGGGAGTGTATGACTTGTCAGTAGAACAAGTTGGAGCAAACACTTCCTGCGGGGTTATTACAACCATTACCCATTTCAAAGCAGAAGTAGGAAAGCGTGTCAATGGATTTCATCACAGATCTATTGAAGGTATAGGGTAGAGATTGCATATATGTGGCGGTTGATCAGTTGACCAAGTTTGCACACTTCTTTGTCATTCCCTCAAAGTACAAGGCAACACAGGTAGTAGAGTTGTTCTTTAGGGAGGTATTCAGACTCCATGGGTTGTTGAAGTATATTGTCAGTGACAGGGACAACAGATTCCTTAGTGCTTTTTGGCAGGAGCTGTTCAGGTTGGCTGGCATAGAGTTAACTCCTAGCACTAGTTATCACCCCTAGATAGATGGTTAGACAAAGATCGTGAACAAGTGGATCGAGGGGTATTTATGTACCTATGTGTCTGGGTAGTAGAAAACATCGATTAAGTGGTTGCATTTGGGAGAACATTACTATAATACCACTTATCACATGTCCATTGGTATGACCCCATTTCGAGCATTATATGGCTATGATGCTCCTTCGTTTGTTGATCTGACATTTGGGGATAACAGGGCCCCCAAAGTCAAGGACTGGATTCAGGAGAGTCAAGACATCCTCAAGACTCTCAAGGACAATTTACATATGGCACATAATCAATAGAAGATTTATGCACATAAGCACAAGGTCGAGCGCACTTTTGAGGTGGGGGACTTGGTATTTTTGAGATTACAACCTTACAGATAGTCTTCACTAAAGAAAAGTGGTGCTGAAAAACTTAAACCACGTTTTTATGGCCCCTACAGGGTGGTTCGAAGAGTGGGGAAAATAACTTATGAGCTGGAGTTGTCGGAAGGAAATAAGATCCACAATGTATTCCATGTTTTGTGTCTCAAGAAGGAATTAGGACAATAGGTCACTTCTTCAGTAGAGTTGCCCCTATTGGATGAAGAGGGGCATTTGGTGTTGGTTCTTGAGGAGGTTTTGGAGTTCAAGGAGAGGAAATTGAGAAACATGGTGATTCGAGAGTACCTCATCAGGTGGTGAGATTTGCTAGTAGAGGATGCCATGTGGGAAGGAAACTAGATCTTGTAGCATCCTAACTTGCAGTTGCTTGAGGACAAGCAATCTCGGGAAGGGAGGACCGTAATGTCCCTTTCCAAATGATCACTCCACGAGATTGACATGATAGCCTAAGTGATTCCTGTAGGCTATAGTCAGTGGAAGGAAAGGGGATTAGTCAATTATTTGATGTCATTGGGGCGAAAAAGCAATCTCTTTAAAAGTGACATTGAGTAATTAAGTGAAAAGGTGTTTTGAGTGACTTTGAACTTATAAAGTCACTTTACTTTATTAAAAAGGTAAAAGGGTCAGCAAAAGGGTGAAGGAGGAAATAAAAGAGGAATGAGGGCGCCCTCTCCCATTAGGCATTGTTATTTTCTAAAAGCCAATTGGAGAGAGCTCTCTTGTAGTTTTGGCTCTTGGGATGAAAAACCCTAGAGAAGAAGATTGGGTTCAGTGCTGAAACTATCCACCCTAGTTGATCGTAGAGGGGAGATCACTCAGATCTTTTCATTGTGGTCAATATTTCATCATTTGGAAGCTGAGTTTTCATTTGTAGAGGTCGATTGTGTTTGAAGAGACCGAGTTCTTATTGAGAAGGGCCGAATCTTCTCTATTGGGCTGAGTTTTATCATGTCGTGGCTGAGTTTGCTTGTATTGGGGCCAAACTCTCTTGTTGGTCGAATTTGAGAGCTGTTGGGGCCGAGTCCATTATTGGAGCCCAACTTCTGATTGTGAGGGGTCGATCTGTCGCTGTTGGAGGCCAATTTCTCTGTTTTGGCAAAGTCCTACCTGCTGGGAATGATTTCTCTTGGAGAAAGGCCTATTTTTGATGTGTGTGGACTGCATATGCAGTGGAGGGTTGGTCTAAACTATATCTGATGTTCCTCTCTTGTAACCAGGTCAGCAAGTAATAAGAAATCAGTTCATAATAGTCGAGTTTATGTGCTGTTGAAGTTATCTGTATATGTGTTGGTATTTTACAGTTCTGGTTTTCATCTTTTGAATGCAATAAAATTATTATTTGGCCACAAAACCTTGTCTATTAGTTGCAAAACATAGTAAGGAAATCCAAACAGACAACAAAGAATACACCAGCAACAAATAGTGGTATTTTACCAATCATTTTGGTTTGCTGCCAAAGTGTTTGTCAAAAGTCCTCAGCCAGTAAACAAAGTAAAACATAGCAGCAGCAGAAATGGGTCATTACAGTGGGTTTGAGTATTCTAGCTAACTGTTTGATGGAAGCCCTAGTTCAAAACAAACACTAAAGTATAGCAGCAGCAAGCATAAAAACACAAGCAGAACATAGGAGGAACCTACAGCCTAAGTGTTTGACAAAAGTCATCACCCAGAAATACACATAAATTGCTACAGCAGTGAAGGGAAATTTGTGACAGTAGTAGGTAGGTTCATTACAGGATAGGCTCATACACTCCTCTTCCTCCTCTCGATCTAGGAACATAGTTCTCATTTTGAGTCGTTCATCTTTCTGCTTTTTCGCCATTAACTTCCCAAGCTACAACTTCCAACACCAACTCTCCTGCCCTCTTCGTTCTATGATATGCCTCTTTATTACCTCCCTCTATTAGATTATTGCCAAGAGACTATCCCTCAAATCTATTTCCAATATCTTTGCATCTTTCAGTTGCCAATCTTCCCCCAATACTGTAATTATCTCCTCTAAATTCCCACAAAGAATGTTACCGATTTTTTTCTTTAGGGTTTCTGTCACCCACATGGCATTCTCTGATTTGTTGGATTTCCATATTGGATGCAGGGCACATGTGTCACCACTTTGCATGGCCACATCATTTGCTAGGTAGGTCTTGGGTGGCCTCAAAATTCTTTATCTTGGAGGTCTTCTTCTTTACCATAATGTGCAGGGTGGATCTTCATAGTAATGTGGAGGGTGGAGCTTTAACATCCTATTCCCAGGCTATACTGCTTCCTTCTCCGCATTAATACTTATGTAGATTGCAGAGTGTGGATTTCTCTACCTTCACCTGCTTGCTCCACATCCCTATGCTGCATTAACTGCTCCATGTCCAAACCTCCACATGCTTGAGGCTCTACATCCTTATTGCTTCACCCATTCTGCATACCTTTTGGCCTTCGTCTCTTTCTTTCTATGCAGAGTGCAGAGGTAACCCTCCACTACGCACTCATCCATCCTGTTGCATTCTCAAGAGTTAGCCTTTCAAAGGCTTTGAACTAAGATTTTCGTCAAGGCATGGAAAAGGGGGCTTCGGCAGACTTATAAAGAAGGTTTAACAAAGGGTTGCAGCCATTAAACTTGCTACTTGAGCACTAAACACTTGCTACTTGAGCACTAAACCTGAAACAGAAAAGCCATTGAAAAAAAAACGTTTCTTTGTTAATGATCCATTTCAAATTAACATCCCAATTCTTCACACTAGCTGAATATTACATGAGCTTGCTAATATTGTTGGTAGGTTTTAACAGAAATTACGAGTCAATGTGTTTACATCAGAGCGTATTTGAATCACATAAAATAGAGGTTGATAAGTGATTCAAGATAATAAAACACAACCTCAGAAATATACCTAAAGGCCCATTTCACACAAGCCCATGATTTAAGAACAAGATTGAAATAGAATTGTTTTCATTTCGGACAGAAATCTCTTAAATGGATAAATCCAGCTAAAATTGACTGCTACAGATCTATGTTAGCGGTAACCTGATGTTGAGGCACCATATTTGGGCAAAACCTGTTACTTGTAAGAAACCCTGTTTCTAGTACCTGTTTCCGGTTTCTTGATGAGTAACCCATTTCCCGAGAAACCCCCTCTGTTTTTGGCAAAACCTGACCATTTATTCAAGAAACTGTTGGCATTTCTCGAGAAACCTAGGCCATGTACCAAGAAACAACATAAATGAAAGAGTGAAACAAACAATTAAAAAAAGGAAAAACACTAATGAAGTTTGTCTTGAATTTTAATGCTTAGCTCATGCACATGTAGTTTATTTCAATTTAGCATGTACTTGAACCATTAACAATGTAGCTACTCTAGTTGCAGTAACCAAGATCACAAGAAGAATAACCATGCACAAGAACACAAGAGTTTATCCTGGGAAAACCCTTCTCAATCAAGGGAAAAACCCAGCAATCCTTTGCTATAGAGTCAAGAGAAGATCCCCCACACCATAAACCCTAGAGCACACAAGAGGGTGCTCCATGACATTGACACTTGCGCCTAAGAGAAGTGCGCACTTCATCCGTACACTTAGCTTGAGAGAATGTTACAATGTAGTGTGAGTGTGTGATCCACAATGGGGATTTACTCTCTTATTTATACAAGACTTAACACAATAATAGGTGTGTCTATTGGCACAATAAGGCTGACTTCTATAACTCAATAATATAATTAATCTTTACACAAATATTAATTATCTTTACATGGTGGGGCTGACCTGTACCCTTTACACAATTAGGGTTACACAGTAAATCTTACTCTTAGACAATATAGCAAGGATTTCTCACATCCTCTAGTGCTCAGCCACTAGGGACACGTCCACCTGTGCTCACCCACAGGGATGTCACTCTCAACAGATTAACTCAACTAAGTCCATAGGATTACCATCTAGAGAACCATCTCAAGTCGACTCAACTAAGTCCATAGGAGTCTGACAGGAGACCATCTCAAGTCGTCTCAACTCAGTCCAGAGGAGCACGACGAGAGACCACGTGTCATCTCAACTTAGTCCAGAGGAGTATGACACACCCATCACATGGGCTTTCTCACAGATGTCTCAACTCAGTCCAGAGGAGAACGATCTGGAGAATGTCTCATGAAGCTGCAATCAACAACAGTTTGTAACCCTAAACCTAAATGCTAAAATAGTTTTCTAAATCCATGAAAAATCATTGTTATCACACGTTTTGTGAAAGAATAGGAGGAGATTGCCTGCTGCTGAAGTTTGAGAATATATGCAACTTCCTATGCATGACTATGTCAAGTCAATTGTCACTACATTGTATTGTTTGATAGTAGAGGCTTGAAAGGTTGGAAGCCAACATTGGACTCTTGGAGGCTCACAGAGAGCTTGGAGAGTGGAGTTTAAACATTGGAGATTCGGAAAGAGCATCAAACCAACATCACATTTCAGTCACATTTCATCTACTCTCACTCTGCACCACATCACAGAGTTGCACAAAGTTGGTATATGTTTATTTTCATTTTCTTTGTTGTTTTTAGTTTTATTTTTTACTATTTCAAATTTTTATTTTCTCCTCTACTCTGTTGTGATTGTTATTTATCCATGTTCTTGGGTTTTCATGCCTTGGTCTTCTTGATTACTTATCGAGAACTTAGTTTCTCAAAAGGAAGTTTAAGAACCTTGTGGGCACTCTTCTTTTCATGGTAGAGGGAACAGCAATTTTCTTGAGAACTTAGTTTCTCGAAAGGAAGTCTTAGAACCTTGTGGGCACTCTTCTTTTCATGGTAGAGGGAACAGCAATTTTCTTGAGAACTTAGTTTCTCGAGAGGAAGTCTTAGAACCTTGTGGGCACTCTTCTTTCCATAGTAGAGGGAACAACAGTTTTCTCGAGAACTTAGTTGCTCAAAAGGAAGTTGTAGAACCTTGTGGGCACTCTTCTTTCCATGTTACAGGGAACAGTGGTCTTCAAACTTAGTTGCTCAAATGGAAGTATGAAAACCTTGTGGGCACTCTTCTTTCCTTGGTAGAAGGAACAAACAGATGTGCCATGTTAAGTAACTAAGAGCATGAAAAAGGCTGAATTATTAGTTGTGGGTCAATGTTGGAAGACTTTCTGCAGAGTGATTATTTTCACATTAATATTCAAAAATTCTAAAAAAATCTGAAAATGTTACTGGTACAAAACGTAAGAATTTTTGTTTCTTGTACCTTCTGTTTCACAATTCTCGATTCTGGTAACATAGCTACAGATTGTTAGTGTTTTGTTAAAATAACTCGTGATGTACTTGAGAAATTTATTTGTCCATAATCTAAATGATGTTATTAGAATTACTTTATTTGATATTAATCAAACATCAGTCAGTGAGAACAGACTCAAATAGCATCGCTGAATGGAATTGCTAAAACAAAAGATACAAGTCTCTGAAGGTTAGTTGCAGATCAACTAAATGCAGATTGGTTCCATTGAGCCTACAATGACCTTGAGATAGAATCTCCTTTTACAGACTTTATAATGAATTGGTATAAGAAGAGCAATATAGGCTGAAAAGTCCATTGTTGTGAGGAATTCACATGCTGTTGATCTATGACCTTAAACTCAGCCTGCTACATAGTATATAAATAAACTGTATCGGCAGTTTCTGGTTCTGAATTTTGAACCGTATTAACTAGTAACTAACTACCAACTAGCAATATGTTCATAATGGAACATTTTTATAATAGAAGAGTTGGAGATAGTTGTGGTGTGATCTAGCAGATGCAAGTTCATAGGTGTTGAAGAGGTTGTCCCATTGCATTTTTATTGAATATTCTGCTAAATTGGAAATATGATCTTTTGGATGCATTTAAAATCTGTATCTGACTTTGCAGCAAGAGGACAGAAAATTGTTTTCAATATATCCCTGATTTACCATGTTTACAGTGCTCCTTGCCCAAAAGGTGTATGTTCAAACCCTGTGGAGATTGTATCTGTGCATCTGATATCTAAAGGCGTCAACAATGCAATTGTGAAGGCAGTTCTGTACCCAGGTGCTCTCTTCTCCAAGTTGGAGGCTATTGTTGCTGAGAATGAACCAATTGGCCTACCTGATTTGGAATCATTGCTAGACGACATTATGACAAGCTTAAAAGAGAAGGGACAAAGCAACAAAACTATTGAACTGGGTTTAATTATTGGAAGCTATTTATGTGTTGCTGGAGCTCTTGCTTGTGTCCTTGGGCCTACAACTTTTAGTGCTTTTGGACCTTTGGTCATTTTATGGTCTGTCTACAAAGCGGGTGCAGCACGTGAAGATTTTTATTTATTGCCTATGTTTTCAGTCACGCTTTTTTGTGCTCTCAGTGGAATAAATTTTCTAAGTAAAGTTCATAGAGGAATTGATAGTTCAGGCCCCTCTGGTGATTCATCCAGTAATAATGAGAAATCGAGCTCACCAAACAGTGACAAAAAGGCAAATTGATATAAAATGTAATTGCATTTGCATCACCTGTTAGGCTGGCTACAAAGATTGAATGATTTCACGGGGGAAGAAAATATGACTGTCTTCTCTTTGCTTCGATGCCATTTATTTTGTATTATTTTAAACTGATATATGGTTTGGCTTTACTAATAGCAAGTTCAAGCTTGATATTTACTTGAGTTTTCCTCTGATGTTATGGCTTGATATTGGATTTGTGGATATCCTCTATTTTTCATGCATTCTCTGATGTGACTTAACTTTCTTTCATATACATTGCTTCACATATAATTGCCCAGTTTCTAATGCAGCAGTGTTTAGGAAGTGTACTAAAAGGTATTTAAAAGTGGGACAGTTTTTACTTCATGAATCTATTGTGAATAGTTAGTTCACTGGACTCAATAGGAAGCATTCATTTATCAGGTTGGCTTACAGTGCCCTACACCAAAAGAAATCAGACTGTTTGGAGAAGATTATGATAGTTTGGTTCAGTTGACAATATTTGAATAACTTGGTGGGTTTAACGTTGAGAGAGTTTCAAAGTTGGTAAATCTTAGCCGAGCTTTAGAAGTCTTCAGGACACTTCGGATGGCCATACAAAGTAAGGTAAGTCGAGTGAGTATTTAATGTGCACTTATATCCAGCTTTGCTCTGAATTCTGTAAACAATTTCTAATAGATTAGTTTGGAAAAAATTCTATTGGTTTTGTTCATTTCTTGAAGTAACTCTGGAGATGCATACAATAAGGATTTGTTTTGGCAACAAATTTGTTATTTTCTTGCAGAAATTACATAATTAGGTTCACCTGATTTTAATTGTCTATGGGATTGGAGCCCTAATGTAATGGACAATTTTCTTATATTCAGGAAAATATTCGGGGTCATTTCTAAACTACAGGCTTTAGAAATTTCCCCAAAGCAAGAGACCCTGATTTAAAATATTCCTTAAATATCAAGCCTAACTATCAAGAGCAATCCACCCCAACTTTTCTCTGATTGGCCAAATTGTAAACTCCCTGGAATAATACCTGATAATGCTTCTTTAATACATAGTGCTATTGTTACAGATGCACAGTCAAAGGATCCTAAAGAATTTTCATGCATGCAGTATAAACAAATTCATTAAATCCCTACAAGATCATGCTGCAAAACCAATGGTAATGACTCGAGCTTCAAGTCAAAGTCACGTGGCAATTGTTTGAAACTAGTCTGACTGACTGATCACAAAAAACACAAGTGATCATTGGGCTGGCTGCAAAGATTGAATTATTTCATGGGAGAAGAAACTATGACCGTCTCCTCTTTGCTTTGATGCTATTTATTTTGTATTATTTGAATCTGATATATGGTTTGGTTTACTAGGAGCAAGTTCAAGCTTGATATTGGCTTTGAGTTTTTCTCTGATGTTATGGCTTGATATTGGATTTGTAGATATCCTCTAYTTGAATGCATTCTTTGATGCGACTTAGTTTATTATCATATACATTGCTTTGCATATATTTGCCCAGTTTCTAATGCAGTAGGGTTTATGATGTGCACTAAAAGGTATTTAAAAGTGGGATAGATTTTACTTCATGAATCTATTGTGAATAATTAGTTCACTTGACTCAATAGGCAGCATTCATGTATCAGGATGGCTTACAGTGCCCCATATTATAAAAGAAGTCAGTCTGTTTGGAAAAGATTATGATAATTTGGTTCAGTTAACAATATCCGAATAACTTGTCTGGTTTAACCATGAGAGGGTTTCAAAGTTGGTAAATCTTAGCAGAGCTTTAGAAGTCTACAGGACACTTTGGATGGCCATACAAAGTAAGGTAAGTCAACCTAGTATTCAATGTGCTTATATCCAACTTTGCTCTAAATTCTGTAAACAAATTCTAGTAGATTAGTTTGGAAAATATTCTATTGGTTTTGTTCATTTCTTGAAGAAAATCTGGAGATGCATATACTAAGGATTGTCTTGGCAACAAATTTGTTATTTTTCTTGCAGAAGTTACAGAATCAGGTTCACCCGATTTTAATTGTTTATGGAATTGGACCCTC
>JASDQU011248463.1:656-24378 GCA_032191745.1 Picea mariana | reverse complement strand
TTACTACTTTTGATACAGGTCCCAACAATCAAAAACCCACGGGATTCCTCCCTAAGCCCTTTTCTTTCTTTAACACAGTTTTTGGGCACTAGCCCCTTTTTCTTCAGCCCCCATTCGCATTTGACCATAGGTTGTAACTAAGCGTGAGAAGACATGCACTTATCTAGAGCCTAGGGAACATTGGAACTCCACTTCTTCAGAGGTTCTCTCAACTCCATACCTCCAATCCCCAGAGCTCCAAATTGGCAAACTCGCGAATAACGGTGGATCGACGGTCCATGACTTCCCAGCATCCAATGGTCCCGATCGACTCTAGGAGTCTGGGATTCGAGATTTCTCGACTCAAAGAAACCTGCAACTCAATTCCTTTGAAGTACCAAGTTTATGGAACTTGTGATCTAGTGCCACACGTCCACTACAATCAATGGTTGAGATGGACTCCGACATTCAGATCCTCGACCCCAACTGCTTATGGCTTGAATCCTCTAGAGTTCTAAGTCTCTGGACTATAGGATCTACCGCCACGTTTTCTCTCCCAATCAACAATGAGGATTTACTCCACTCTTCGTAGCTTCAGGGGTTTCACCTTCATTGCACTTCATTCCTTCCAAAATCTGTATTGGAAAACTCCCAAAGTCTTCGTCAGTAACTAAGCAGCAAGGGGTGCTACATGGCAGAAAATAAGGAGTGGACATGTGACCGTATCTGATTGGCGACACGTGTCTTCTTCCAATTGGCCTGAACAGTCTTTGAAACACTTGAAAAATGATGACATGTGGCAAGCATCTAGTGTTCTCATGTCACCCTAAGTGACGTCAGTGTCCATGTCATTCTCATGCTTCTTGACTCCAGAACTTCGGACTTCGGAAGTTTCTACCTCATCACTCTTTGATTTCCATGAACATCGAACCGACAAAGCACTGAACCGGTGTCTCTTCAGAGCTCCAACACTCTAGCGCTTTAGACAATGAAATATTTCACAATTTCTTCTAACATTTCCTCTGAACGCTAAATTTCCAAACTCGGTGGTTTCCTTTGCTTCTGTTGTCATTCCATTACAGTGGTAACACATGGCCCCACTGACGAGAAACACATGTCAGGTCACAATTGGTTCTACAGGCCTATCAAAGGTAAAAATTAAGTGACATGTGGAAGGCTATGGTAGGTCCACATCACCCTAGGTGGCATCATCATGTCATGTCACAATTTCACTCTGGAACTTCAGAACTTTAGGACTCCGAGAGATCCAACACTAACACACTTTATTTCTCCTGAATGTTGAACTTCCGAACAACTGTTTCCCAAAGCTTTGGCACTTCAAGGCTCTGGGACTCCCAAGGATTCCTCTCCAGATTAAAAAAAAACATCCAAACGTTGAATATTCGAATCTATTAACTTTTGTGGGGTCCACGTAGTACAAATGTCATCATATAAGATGGTGACATGTGGCCCCCACGTGTCGAACTGTTATCGATCCCACAAGGTTGTCAAAAGTACAATTCTGACTGAAACATGGCATGACTATGGGAGGTCCATGTCACCCCTAGTGATGTCTTCATGCCACATCATACCCTGTGATTCGACACTTCGTAGCTCCAGGATTCAACAAATTTATTGACTTATCACCATGCTTTTTCTGAACTCCGAACTGCCAAACAACTGCTTCCCATAACTTCGGGACTTTGGAGATTTTCTTAACATTACCTTAGGGTTCTCCCAAACTCTGAATTTATGAACTACTAAAATTATGCATGGTTGTTCCACAAACATGTGTCCATGTTAATCGAATGGTTCAGATGAGTTCCATACTTCGGGACTTCGAGACTTCGGGAGGAGTCCATTCTGCGTGCACTTCAACCAATTTTCCTGAACTCTGAACCACCGAACGTCTCAGGGAAAATCCACAACTCTCCTCTTCCTGGATGATCTATGGTTGAGATTCACTTTGGAACTTCGAAACTTCTTACTTCGGCCCATTTTTCTAAACAAAACATAAACTTCGGTGAAGTCACGTAGTCCGAAGGACTTGGAGGTTAACTTTCATGCACCTCATCCAGATCTGATGGCTGGGAAGGGTCTGTCTCCCCCCACATATATCCTATGGATAAAATTCAATCTCCTGGTAATCAACCATGATTATTGTTGTAACTACTTCGCCATTTCTCTTGATCTTTCCATTACCACCCAGGAGCTCTCTCAGTTCCCCTCTGGCACTCTGTACATCAAATCCCTATGAAATTTTTAATTCAATTTATTCATACACGGACCATCTAGGTTTAGTGTTGAAACCTAGAGGTCTAATACCATATTTGTGACATCCCCATCCACCCAAGACAGGTTCATTCCACTGAAAAACAAGCTTTCAATCTATGATACCAATTTTATGTCCCCCATCCACCCAGGCTGAGGCATGCTACTAAAATTATTCTCTGGTCTGTAACATACCCATCCTTAGACCAGTCGAGCTACGCCATAGAGAAACTCTTGTGGAACTTCATACATTGTAACATACTTGACCTTACAGGCTGGTCATGCCAACTCTATAAAACAAACAATACCATTTGTATATATATATATAAAACATAAAACAAATAACATATTCTGCTAGTACATAGATTAATGCGGAAATAACAGTAAGCCTACACATATAGCATATACAGGCAATACTTATAAATATTAGACCTGTACAAATACACAGCATGTAAATGAACATAGAAATGGTACTTATATTTTTTTAGAAGGCCACCAACTGCATGCAAACCTTCCATGAACCTCCCAGCCATAGATGATTTTTCTCATCACTCTTAGCAGTGGGTCACCTCCGAGCTGGGAATAAAATCCACCTGGGTAAAGGGATTTCTAGGCTAGGTTGAGGTTACAAAGTCTCCAGGAAGGATTCTATCCTAGGAGTCAACTCACATTCATATATTATAGTCCCTCATTCCCCACATTCATGTCCCACACCAGGGAGTGTGCCCCTTTTTTTCTTGACCTTCCTTCAGCTTCCCCACTCTCCTTCCAGGGCTTCAGCAATAGGTCGGACATGAAGTATCAGATCACTACAACTGTCTTGAGGCTCCCTCTGGGAAAATAACTTCCCCATAAACCTCTCTCACCTGGAGAGATTTGCTCACATGTTTGACAACCTTCTTCTTCAGTCCAACTCCCAAGCCAATATAGGCAGGGTAATAGCATCAACAAAATCAAGTATGGCTCTGGTAATGACAGCAAGCCACACCAGTCCATAGAAAAATGTAGGAAACAAGTAAAGGTGCATTTACATTACAAAGGTCAATGATGGAGGAGGTTCAACGATGGAGAGAATGACTTAGTTTGTTTCTCCGTGAGTGTGTGGGAAGCATGGAAAGAATGAAAGAGCCCCACGAATTGAACAAAATTTCCCACATAAAACTACATGCGCCAAGATTGGCACATGGATCTCTTGGAGCCCGTTCATCTCCACCTGAAGTTTGTTTCTCTCCCCAAAGGAACTTAGGATTACATGAGTTATTTCCCAACCTTAGTCTTTTAGGAAATATATTATAATATTCCCTTAGAGTTAAGCCCTCAAGATTAGCCTTTTTTCCCTGGCCTCCTAGCCCATTCCCTTTCCCTACCTAGTGGAGCTTAGTCCCCCATTCTCTTTTATCATGGTCGGTATACACGTAGAGATGTATTTTATATTAATGATATGAGTATTTACATATACAAAAATAGGCTCATTGACCTTTAAAATCTAGGTTCTCCAACCTAATCTTCACATAAGCCTCCTAACTTATAAGCACTTGGCTCACCAGCCTATAAAACATGTTACATTTACAATTACAACTGGGGCTCAGTCTTGGGATATTGCACGTTCCATCCCCACAACTTTTTGACATGCTTCACATCTCCTTGAGTACACATAATAATCCTTGAAGGGTGTGGGATAGTAGTATCCTACTCTCAACACTTTCTGGGCCATTGTGTCTCTTGAGAAATGACCACCATCCGGGCCATCGTGCATATCTTCTAGGACATTATCAACATCTTGTTTTTCGAGGCATCTGATTAATTCTCCGTCGTAATTATTTCTAAACAAGATACCATGTAATCGGTGATACTGTAAATATTTCAGTGGTAGTTCTCTTTTCTTTTTAGCATTGAGATGGTCCAGACTGGTGCCATATTGCAGATGATATTTAAGATCATTATAACATGATCCTTCAATAGTTGGGACATATGGAACGTGTTGTATATACATTATAGGTTTGTCTTTCCAACCACCCTCCTCTTGTTCTTCAGCGTCATCTCCTCGTGTCACTAATTTACACAATCCTTGACCTTTCACAATATTGGCTGGTTTGAATTCAAGGTCATATTCTTGTAGATATGTCATCCAAATCCCTCATATTTCACCCAGTTCTTTTTGAAAGAACATGGATCTTACCTCTAGATGTGGGACGATGACTTTAGTGTGATTTTTTAGGATATAAGGTCTGAACTGTTTGATTTAACTATGGACAACAAAGGCTTTATTTTCCACCAGAGGATAATTCAGTTCAACACCTTGCAACTTAGTGCTCATAAATGCAACAGGGTATTCATATCCGTGTTCATCCTTTTGCATGAGAACTGCTTCTAATGAGTGATCGGATGTGAATGTATATAGCAAGAAATATTTGGAGAAGTTAAGACTCTAAAGAGATGGTGCATTGAATATAACGGTTATAATGTTTTCAAATGCTTCCTTCTCCAATGGTGTCCATTTGAACTGCATGTCCTTTTCAATCATTTTTTGTAAAGGTTTCACAATTTCGGCAAAAACTTGAACAAATCTTCTTACGAAATTTATTTTGTCGAATAATGATTGCATGGACTTCTTGTTGTGCAATGGAGAAATTTGTAGAATGTCCTTGGTTCTATATGGATCCACCAAAATCTTGTCTTTAGAAATAACACGTCCTAATAAAATACCTTCTGAAACAACGACTATATTTTTCTTGGGATTAAGAGAAATCTCTTACTTTCTACACCATTCAAAAATATGTTTCAGATGTTTTGGGTGGTCTTGTCTGTTTTTAGAATAAACATTGTTGTCATCAAGGTAAAACACCACAGTCTAACTGATCAATCCATTGAAAGC
This sequence comes from Picea mariana, assembly GCA_032191745.1. Taxonomy (NCBI): domain Eukaryota; kingdom Viridiplantae; phylum Streptophyta; class Pinopsida; order Pinales; family Pinaceae; genus Picea; species Picea mariana. The sequence goes on along the minus strand of JASDQU011248463.1, from coordinate 19,253 downwards.
AATGTCCATCGTCGTCTTAAAGGTAGATCCTACATTCATAAGACCAAAGGGCATCTGTCTATAAGCATAAGTTCCCCATTTAGTTTGTAAAGTGGTATTTAATCAGTCTAGTTCTACCACGAGAACCTGATTGTATCCTGAGAATCCATCTAATAAAGAGAATAGCTGAGATCCAAAGACGAGTTGTAGGATTTATTCCATTGGGGGAACTAGATATTTATCTTTGTCAAAAGCGTGATTGAGATTCCATAAATCTATACAAATTCTTATTTCTCCCGACTTTTTTCTCATGGGCACCATATTAGAGACCTAATTAGAATGTCTCTCTTTGAAAATGATTCAGGAATCTAATAACTTCTTGAGTTCTTTCTGAATCAGAGGTTCAAGAGTTGGATCTATCTTTCTTAGATTCCGCTGGAATGATTTGATCCCATATTTGATGGGGATCACATGTTGTATAATCCGTGTATCATATGACTTCAAGTCATCATAAGTGCATGCAAAAACCTCTTGATACTTCTTGAATAATTGTGTGAGTGTGTATTTGTCTGAATATTAATAGAAAGTTCCCAGGTTAACATACTTAGGTTGTTCATATGTTCCTATTTTGACCAAGAAATGCATCATAGCGGAGTTGTTGGTCTTTAAATTGGAAGGCCTCCTAAACTTGGATTGTAAATCAAATAACTTTTCAAGAGTCAAAACGTTCTTCATAACACAATTTGTCTTCACCTTATTAGTTTCTTCTCGATAATTTTGCAACTCTTGTTGATGTACCTCATCATCGATCACTAAATCTTGGAATGTTTCCAAACTAGTAAGAAATTTGATAATTTGAGAGTCATTGTTGAACACTCTCCAACTCATGACATTGTTAGGTACAGAGGGCCTAAACATCATTTCAATCGAAAAACCATCATCAGAAGGAATAAACCTAGATGTTTCATTGGCCAAAATATTTGCATCTATATTTTGATCCTGAGGTATAGAATTAATATTAAATGCATCAAATGAATAAAGAAGATTCCATACCTCTTATTGATAGGATTTTAGATGAGGAGACAAGTCGTGCATAGTATTTCTCACCTGTCAAACAATGATCTCAGAATCACCAAACACTTTAAGGTATATTACCTTGAGGTCAAAGGATTTTTTAAGGCCTTGTACTAAGGATTCATATTCAACAATGTTGGTGGTGCATTCAAAATCTAAATGGCATGATATCAACATTTTTCCTTAGATGGGGTCAATTAGTACACATCCTATGTCGAATCCATATTGTGTTTTAGAATTGTCAAAGAACATGGTCCACATGTAAGGAATGTTATTTTTGTTAGTAAAACTAAATCCTAAGTTAGTTAGTACTGGGCATGCACCATTATGAATTCATGGTAGGAGTCCTGATTGTAATTTTGTTGGTATTTCAGAAGTCTGAGCTTCATAACAACCATAATCAATTTCAAAAAAATAATTCCCCAAAACGGAATGACCAAAGCTTATGGGCTCATTTTTACCCTCCAATTCTGTCACTGTGTGTTTCATTTGTGCTTCATTGTTTACACAGATTTTATTGTCTTTTCCTTTATAAGGAAGCCACAAATGAGACTAATCGGTAGCGAAATAACCCTGAAGTTTGGCTAACCAATCTCTGCTTAAGAGGAAACCATAACTCTCTGGTATGTCCACCACAACTATGTTTATAGTTTGATGAACTCTAGGGTCGGATGACAATTTGATTAAAAAATCTATGATTTCTCCTTTTACTTTTACATCTATTCTATCTAATTGGATGATCCTAGTTTTTTTTATTTGTGGGACAACTTTTATTTTTTGGCAAACAAAGAAAGGCATGATAATGGAAGATGCACTAGAATCTGCTAAACAATTATGTACATTGAAATTAAAAATTTCATAAGTAAGCAGAAAAGGTGGTACCTAAGATTTAAAAAAGGTACATGTGCTTGCTATGTTTATAGTTGCTTCTATCTCCACTTTGTGTATATATTGTGCACTGTTTCCATGGATTAAGCTTCCAGCAGCTGCGATAGTTTCTATTTGAGTCTTATGGGGTTTGAAGGCATTGTGTAGGAGTTCACGTTGTTGTGTAAGGGAGAAAATATAAAACATGGAAATATTATCTTTAATTGTCTTCATATCTTAGGTTATAATCCAAGATGTGTGAGTTTGAATCGTCCTTAGTTTGTCCAGATTTTCCTTGAATCGCCTTTTCATTATTCCCAGTAGTACTAGACGTGCTTGGTTTATCTTTATTTTCTACAAGAGTCTTTCCAATTTTATTATTAGTTTTCTATGGAGCTGTCTTACTTTGTTTTGGGAGAACAGGGGGAGGTGTTATTTTCCTAAGAGAAATGTTATCTTCTTTGGAAGACGAGGGGTCAGATAATGGACCTTTGTTGCGTAGGTTATACTTTTTTGGAGTGGAAACTTTAACAACTTATGAATCTCTGGAAATGATTTATTCAATATATTCATCATATAATTCTACACACCAATCTCAAAATAGCATGGATGATTATGGGGGGGCTTCATCAACAACACCAGAAGGAGCTTGTGCATGACTTTCATCATCTAAACAATGTCGATCTAGCAATTGGTTTATCACCAGGGTCATAGAGTTTACCCACTGAGGACATGTTCATTTAGGATGATTTTGTTGATGATAAGAGAATAAATTATCATTACTGAAACTATCCAAGTTGAAAGCCACATGTGGTGTTTCAGGCGGTTGTGGCGGGTTGTCTGGTTTCTTAAAGAATGGGTGAAAATTTCACGGCTTCGATGATCCCTCAACAACATTATTTTTAAGGTCCACAAACTCATTGGATAACTTATGAACCATTTTGAACACATTATTGATATCCTTAGACTCCCTATTAAGTGTCTTAGCTAATAACAATGGTTTCTTTCCAGTCGACTTAGTTTCTGTGTAACGCGGATTTTGGTCATATGTGAATAATTCTCTTTCCACAGTCTCATCTTCATCAAAGTTTAAGGCTAAAGTATTTATGTTAGATTGTTATACAAACATCCCTATGGAGGGAACTAATGCAGTTGTATAGTATTCAATGTCTAATGACTGAGCTGGAGGAACATCGTGAGGAAACTTAATTAAGACATTAATAAATATTTGGTTAAAATATTTCACTCTTTCCCTATTTTCCATTATGATGGATCCTAGTTCATTGTGTAGGGATGTCATCATTTTTCTTTCCCCAAATTTTCTCATAAAGATCCTTTTAAATCTATCCCAATTTGTAATAGACCCAACAAGTAAGCTAAAATACCAAGTATAGGCCTTCCCAGATAACGTATAAGGAAATAACCTACACACTATGCCATCATGTTGAACACCTAGAAGATGTATGGACAAAAAGAAATTATTGACATGGTCTGTCGGGGATCTGGGTTTGTCTGGGTCAAATTTAGGGAGAATATTATCAAAATTCCTTGGCATTTCATGAAGTGGTCCAACTAGATTGAGGGCCCCTTGGGGTCTCCATCGAGGTATAACTTCTATGTGGTTCATGTTTTCTCCCATTAATTTTTCTATGGTGATTTCTGGTTGTTCACCTTCAAATTCTTCTTTGGGTTCAATAAGGAAACACACAACTCTGCCCAAAGGTATTGGGACTTATTGTAATGTGGTTTCAATATGGTCGTCTATAGAGTCAATGTAAAAATTAGGATTTGTGTTAGGACGTTCTTCACGGGTCACTTTTCTCCTAGGGATTTCAGACACCGTGGGTAATTTTCCAAGAATTTTTGCGTAAGCATGTGTAATTATGCATATTTTTGGAAGCTCTTCTTGTGGTATGCAAAACCAAGTCTCGACATGTATTTCAGGAATACTACAGGCACTTCTGAAATTACACTTTGAGTCCTCATATGTAACTTCCTATTTAGACTCAAACTGAGGGAACAAGATAGGTTGAGAGTTGGGATTACTGATGGAACACTAATTTCGGTTATTGTTTAATTCATGTATATAATACATAAAATATGGCCCTCCTTGTATCACCAATTTTTTTGAAGGGTTCAACTTCACCCGACAACATCAAGGGGTACTGCCATCCGAAATTAGGCTTGGCTTCCATTTATTGTTGTCTTTTGGTTTTCATATCAGTTATGGTCCGATATACCAATGAAGTGGGTGGATGCAATGAAAATATGTATATGAATACCATGTGTGTAAAGATAACTAATATATCACTAATCTATGCTAACCTATCCTAGCTAGGATCACACTATAGTAATCAATGAGTTATAATGCAACCAAAACCTTCCAAAGCTTTTGTACAGTTAGTTGCAACAAAAGGGGAATATTGGAGAAAAATGCATACATATGTATATAATCCGATTAGTCTAGATCAAAACAATGTATACTGTAATAACCCACAAATTTCAAGGCATTGAAATATTCAAAGAAATGTCAATAACTGCATAATGACAAAGATTGTATAAGAATTAGTCTACAACAAACAAACATTCTTATAGTTCATAGAAACAACAATTATCTTCACTTGAAGTAGTTCAAAGCTCTAATCTATTTATACACATAATTCCTTCTATAATATGCTAGCCCTGAAGGATTCTCAATATCCATTAACACTGTATAATTTCTCAAAAAAGTTTTTGGGTCTAAATAATGCTTGAAAATCCAAAAGTCCATTTTCACAAGTTTCTGCTCTATTTTATACAAAAATCTAGTGCCCATTCTCCTTCTTCTTGAAGAGGTAGTTACAAATTATTCATCTTCTCTATTCTAATGACAAGTGGAAGAAAGGATGACATTTGAGGTGGTTAGGAAAATGACAAGAGAAAAATAGTTTGTTTTTCCTTTCGCTATGAACTTTTTCCTCAAGATAAGTTGTCCAAACCTCCCACTGGTTATATAGTGACTTGATTCTCTTGTATGACAATCATTCCAGTGTTTCTTTGATCATGGCTATGCTATCGTCAAGGGCATTCATATCCTTATCCATTATTTTCATGTAAGTCTTTATCATAGTGTGAAGCTTCATTGGCTGTAGTAGATGCTCATTAATGAGATCGCTAGAGAAAAAGGTTGTTTCTTCAACTATCTATTTCCTTCAACTCGTGTTGTCTTGGACTACATTCACCAATTCTTATGTGACCAAATTCTTTCCAAGTTCATCTAATATTGGAAGAAATCCATTCCTTATCATCTCTTGGGAAACATTTTGAGTCCTTGAACATATCACCATTGCATTGGTTACTTCTTTATGTGCCTTTATCCCTACCTATTGGAAATGATCTAATGCATACACGTATGTCTTTCTTGCTGATTTTGAGAGTCTATACAAATCTGGAGGCACATCAAGATTATCCACTATCCATGTATCAATGCCACCTATACCTTCACGAATAGTGTTGTATTGTGCCAGCTACATTTGTATCTGGTTGTTTTGGCCAATAATTGTTGCAGCCACATTTTTGAAGAGATGTATATTGGAATACATGTCAATGATGACACCTTCCAAATCATTCCTCACTTCTTACACACTAGAATTAAAGTTGACAAGACTCTTTTCATCAATTTTTATTTGTTGGAGCATCTCTTCTAGCTCTTTGCTCCTCACCTCTTTCTCTTTGTTATGTTTGCATAGACTATGTATATTTTCTACAATCACATCCACAAATGCAAATCCTATGCTAGTTGTTTCCATGGTGTCTTCCCTAACATCTCCTGTAACAGGGACTTGAGTAACTACTGACAAAGGGGCTCCTTCTCTTGCAGGAACATTTTTCACTCTTCCTTGCATGATTCTATCGGTTTTACTATCGTATGTGAAACTTCATAGATCCAATATTTTGGTTGACCAAAAAGGTTCCCAGGGCCTGAGGCCTAAACCACTTCTCATTTTTTCTGCTCTTGTACCTGCGGTATACATTCTAGGGATATCCAATTCCATTGGGTGTGTATCACCCTCTCTATCATCTCCATTCTTCTTCTATATTTCTTCTTCATTAGATGTATCCTCTGCTTCTTTCTCTGATAATTCTGCTACTACTCTTGCCGCCTCAGTTAGCTCCATTTATTTTTATGCAATATATTTTTCTTCGGATTCATATTTTTCCTTAACTTCAGCTTTTACTTTCTTTTCATTTTCTTCTCGGGCCTTTGTTTTGCAAGATTCTGTTTTTTGTTTCTTTTTAGCATCATTCCTCCTTTTCAGTACCTTCTCTTTGTCTCTTCTATTTTTAGTTGTCGGTGCCCCTTCCTCCTCTTTTGAGAAACTTGAAAGAGTTGAGACATAGATGGGGGAAGATCTTTAAACTTCATCTCATTCTTCCTCTTTTCCGACCACCTCTCTTGCAGCTTCTTCGTATGCGATCCTTCCTTTTGGTTGGCCCTACCTATTGAATATGACTTCGTCATAAGTTTTTGCATTTTGATGCACTTACTCTTCTTCCCAAAACTCAATAGTGTACTCATATGGGAGTCTCATGCTATTGAATTTCTCTTTGACGATGTTCCTAGGCTCATATCTCCTTAATATTTCCTCTCGAAAGTGGTAGGAAAGTAAGACCTCTACTTCCATTTGGGCCTGCTTGGTGTTTTCAAAGAAATAGTTGCAAATGTAAAGAGGTAATGGAGGCCAAATTTCTTTCTTTTATTTGTATAAAATTTCTACGACCCCATGTATGATAGAATGATATGCCACTTCCTGAAGCACAAGTTTTTTAGGAACGAGACGAGGGAGTAAGTGGGGTGGTTTCATCACACCATATATTCTTATATAGGTACCATGATCCATTAAATACCAGTCCCCGATCCTTTTTATGACTACTATGGCCTTGTCTATCATACAAGGTGGGGAGGTGAAAAAATAAATTCATATAATGGGGAAAGGAAGTGTTCGTAGATTCTTTGACATTTTTTTTGGTATTTGTTCTCCCAAAGCACCTTGTAGTAGATATGGATAGCGACATCGCAGGAAACCAACTCCATCCCATGCTTGGGTACTTGTGAGAGGTACACATTATGTTTAGAAGATATGAATACATATGGAAACTGGGAAAGCTTCCTAGTTGTTCTTGTGTAACTGCAGAAATGTCAAACGTGGGATTTTCAGACATTATGTATGCCCATTTGAATGAGACCCCCACATCTGCAAAAAAATAAATTAGGGGCATGTATGATAGGGGGAAATGAGTTACATCTGGTTCCCCATACAACCTGCATAGCATGGATACCATATACTGGCAGGGTCTCCTTAAATTGGTGGTGGGCATTGACTCTTTAGCTGATACTTGAACTATTTATCTTTTTTATACCATGTGGGGAATAAATCTTCCGATGTAAGATCTAACTCGATGAGGAGTTTACCATCCAATATTTTGTTCCCAGCTTCAATATAGTAACACTTAGCTAAATCATCAGGCTAAAATGAAGATATAGGTTCTTTTCTTCATGAAATACATATCGACTATTTATGTCTTTGTTTTACAAAATACAAGAAATGGCGTCTACACAAGGGAAAACCACTAGGTGTACTGCTATCCTAAAAATTCTCGATTTTCTTATGTTCCTAAACACTTGGAGATCATTTTGTTCCTCCTGCTGCACAAAGAATTTTTATTTCTTGAACATATAATATACTTCTCATGATTTTAAGGTTTCTCCATATTTGTCTAGAAGTCCCATTTTAAGGTTTCTGCATCTTTGTCTAGAAGTTTGATTTCATCATATACAGTCTTGACACTTTCTGTCTCTACTGTCTGTTAAGATTTGATAGATGGATCAACCTTTGTTTCTTTCGTCACTGTATTCTTTCATGGTGACATGTCTGAAACTGAAGACAAGATAAATTTAGAGCATGCTATTTGGAAATACATTTAATGATCAAACAATTATAAGAATTAATGAAATTATCAAGACATGGAAAGATGCTCCACACAAATTTTAGGTTCATAGTAGACATTGGTCAGAAATATTTTGGGGTGAAAGGCTTGGGAACCATCTTGGAACAAAGAAATCAGAGCATAAGAAAACAACTTCTTTAGTACAAATCATAATAGTTAGTAACAACTCCTTTGATTGCATCAGAGGAGTTAGTAACAACTCCTTCGAGCACATTGAAGAAGTTGTTAGTAAGTCCTTCGATATGAATTTGAAAGGGGTTGTCATATTATCGAGGAGTTCGGAGCACTTACAAGAAACTTCTCTGATCATATCACAGGATTTGAAAGTAACTCCTCTGATATGATCGAAGGAGTTGTTTCAATTTTTTTCCGAAAATGTGCCGAAGAGATAATTTCAACTCTTTCAAGCATATCAAAGAAATTAATAGTACCTTCTCTAATATGCTCAAAGAGTTAATTTTAAAGTATTTGAATTTTGAGTTAGGGTTTTCCATGAACAAAGGAGAGTGATCAAGGGAACTATGACTAGCACAAAGGAGTGTGAGGAAACCCTTAAACTCTCACTAGATTGATGTATTCATGTTCGGGGTGAGATTTGGAAGCTTGCAAGGGTTAAGTGTAAGGATTTGGAGAGCATTCGACTAGTTTTTCATCACATGGAAAGGAACCAGTTCTAAATAAAACACAAGGTTGGTGAAAAAAGGGAGTGGTCAAGAGAGAAATGATGAAGAATGGGGGGAAGAGGATTATCGACCTAAGTAAAAACAGAGTAATAAAAACTAATGAATAAATACCTAACCCTAGCTTGAAAAAAGGGAGAGAGGTGATGAAATATTACTTGGGTTATTCCACCACATGGTGGATATAGATAGGTGAGAGTCTCTAACAACTTTCAACTCAGTGTGTTTACCTTTGGTTTTTCTTGTTCAATTGAAAAAGGTCAAATACCAATAAAATCAACCCCATTCCGTTTATATAGCCAAACATTTACTTATGAAATTTAATACAGTGGTTGGGGTAGGTTTGATTGGAGGAGTTGAGAGAAAGTTTTCCAATCATCTCGAGAGAGTTAGGAAGAAGTTTTCCAATCAGTTCGGAAGAGTTAGAAGAAACTCATCCAAACTTATTGGAAGACTTAGAAGTAACTCCTTCGAACATATTAGAAGATTTAGACGTAACTCTTTTGATATGATCATAGGAGTTTATCCTGACTCTCGCGATATCATTGTGTATCAAAACAAAAGACATGAATTCTTGTGAACTTGTTCGGAGGAGTTTGAAGTAACTCCTCCAAACTATTCGAAGGAGTTGAAAGTAACATTGTCGATATAAAATTTGGATTGCAACACTAAGTAATGATCATTTTCCAAGTGAAACATGAATCACCAAAAGGATGTTGAGATGAAGAAAGATACTTTTCAGGCTTTCTCTTTGGCTCAAAAAATAAGGCGGCTCCATTTTTAAGGAAGTAATAGAATCAAAATAAAAATGGAGGGTTGTAGTGCCTATCATAACAGTACTCAAGTGGAAGATCTAAATATAAGGGTAGATCTAAATATACCAAAAACTTTTTGAAGGTATGTTGGAGAAGTGGAGAAGAAGGGCACTACAAGAAGCAATGTAGATCCAAAAGTGTTGAGAGAGGGAAGGGATATAAAGATGTTCTTTCTACAAAAGAAAAAACCTCCTTGGAAGAAGGAGGGGATTTTTACTTAACTTCTTCAAGCACACATGTAGATCATGAGACATGGTTGGTTGACTCAAGAACATCCTTTCATATGACTCCCTACAGGGTGTGGTTTTTCGAATATGAAAGGTATGATGGAGGTGATGTTTTTCTAGTTGAGGACTCAATAACCAAAATCATGGAACAAGGAAAACTCAAGTTGAAGCTCATGTATGAAAGGATTATAACACTCCATGGTTTTCTTCACATCCTAGGTTTGACCAAAAATTTGATTTTTGTAAGCAAAATGGATGATGCACGGGTAAAAATAGTATTTGAGAAAGAAACCTGCAGGATGGTTCTAGGAGAAATGGTGTTACTGAAGGGAGTTTGGATTGGAAATCTGTATAAGTTATAGGGAATAAATATTAGTGATGGTTGTAATAGTTCCATTATTCTTTATATTGGAGCCGAAGAAGAAAAAACTCCTACACTCTTTGGAGAAAAGGCTATGTTGTGGAATCAAAGACCAGGGCATATCGGAAAGAAGGGATTTCAACTATTCCATGGTAAAGGTATGGTTGAAGGTATCTCTAAATTCTCTCATGATTTTTATTTCTATGAACATTGTGTATATGGGAAGTAGAATCAGGTAAGATTCCCCTCTGGTGCAACACATGAAGAGGAAATTTTACAGTTGATGCACAATGATGTGTTTGGACCTGTGTTGGTTCCATCACTGCTTACTATGTCTCATTTATAGATGACTTCTCAAGGACTGCATGGACGTATTTCCTCAGAAATAAATCTAAAGTCTTTCATAGGTTTAAATAGTTTAAGGCTCTTGTGGAGAATCAAATAGAGAAAAGAATTAAGGTGTTGAGGAAGGATAATGGTGGAGAGTTATGTGGAAATTAATTCAAAGAATTTTGTAAGAAGTGTGGTATAAAAAGGTATAAGACAAATCCATATAGACCTCAGTAGAATGGATTTGTAGAAAGGATGAATATGATGTTTATAGAAAAAGTCAGGTGCATGATCAGTGGTGTCAAGTTAGGACAATAATTATGGGAAGAGGCAGTGGGTATTGCATGTTACCTTGTCAATTGATCACCCTCATCAACACTTGATGACAAGATTCCACATGAGGTATGGAATGGTAAGAATCCTCTCTCATACATCTCAGGGTATTTGGTTGTGAGGCCTATGTTCATGTTCCAAATGAAAACATGATTAGGATATATAAAAAGGATGAAAAGTGTATCTTTATAGGGTGTAAAGATATTCTAGAAGGTTATAATATGTGTAACCCAGAAAACAAGAAGGTCATGTATATCTGAGATGTGGTATTTAGAGAAATCAAAGATGTTTTCAAACAAGAAGTTGTACCAAGGAAGGAAGAACCAGAGAAAATAGAGTTTGAGTTAAAGGATGGTGAATCAGAGTCTACAAAAGAATAGGAATAATAAGAAGAAGATCATCATACTCTATTTTTGACGAGACCAGTTTGATAAATAAGGAAACTAGAAAGGTATACTCCACCTTATTTCCGTTCAAATTTTACTTTGTCTATTACTGATGAAGATCCTAGAACTGTTAGGGAGGAAGTGCATTCAGAGGACGAAAATCTCTAGAAAAAGTCCATGATTGAAGAAATGGTGGCCTTGGATAAGAATATGTCTTTGGATCTAGTGGATTTGTCGACTGGTAGAAACCCCATTGGAAGAAAATGGGTGTTTAAGAATAAGTTGAATGCGGAAGGAAAAGTGGAGAAATTCAAATCTCAGTTAGTAGAAAAAGGTTATTCTTAGGTCGAGGGAATCAACTTTAGTGAGATTTTTTCTCCTCTTGTTACATTAACTTAAATTTTATTTATTTTATCTCTTGTTGTTGCATTTGATTTTGTGTTAGATTTTATAGATTGAGAGGTACTCCGCATGTTTGTCTTGTATACGGAAGTAAATTTGTACCTACACTACTAGACACTTGACTTTGTAATGGGTTTTTATAAAGTTGTGATAAAGTGTTTCTTTTATGTGAGTGACTTTTTAATAAAGTGTACCTTCTAATATTAAAGTGATTTTATCTCATAAAGTGCACTTATGTTATAAAGTGAAAATGTACTTTAATATTGTTAAGTGATTTATTTTGGAGGGAATGAATCATGTCCCTTCAACTTGTAAAGGAAATATTAGATCTTGGCCATTGGATTTAAGATTGGAGCAGGTTGTGGGATGAATTCACTCAGGAGGAGATCCAGATGGGGTCTCATAACAATGGTTAGAAGGAAGATAGAGATGAGGAGAATGTTGCTCTTGTTGCAAAGAGCAAGAAGTAGGGAAATTCCGGGAGGAACTTGAGTAAAGTCAAATGTTATTGTTGTAACTAGTTGGGGCACCTTGCTTCTCAGTGTCCTGAGAAGAAGAAGAAGAAGAAGAGGAAGGAACGGGAGGGGCCTGAGACAGCTGCTACAGTAGCCATAGAGGACTTTTCTTCCAAGTTTGAAAAGGAATTTTCTTTTGTTACTCTAGTATCCAGTGTCGGTAGTGGATGATTTGGGGGTGATTTTAGATGGATTGTTGAAAGTGAAGCCTCTTGTCACATGACGGAAATTTGGCGATCATTCCTTATTATCATATAGATAGGCCTTGACTGGATGGTCGAGAGTGAAGGTGGTATGGCACGAGTTGTACATGGAGTTGGAAGGGTTAGATTCTGACTTGAGTATGGAGGATTCCTGGAGCTTGATGGAGTTCTTTTTGTTCTAGGGTTGAGGGTTAAATTGCTCTCAGTCTCAGCCTTGGAGGATGTTGGATATTGTACATTTCTCAGGAGGGGACATGTATTTATCTACATGGAAGGAGTGGACCTAGTTGAACCACATCTGATTGGTGATCAGGTGGGCAGGTTTTACATGTTGCGAGGACAAATTTTAGGTTATGATTCAGCATCAGATGACGAGCAATATGCTCTTGATACTGTGGTGGTCTCAATGATTCAGTATTGCACTCTGAAAGAAGAGATGGAGTCTCTTCTTAGCACTGGAAAGAGGATCAACTTGTGTGATTGAACCGATGCTCAGGCTGGAGTGGATTCTCCTAGGAGCTCAGAGTTCATAGTAGCTTTAAGGAGGATGTCTTCTGGTTCAAGTTCTGTGTAGGTGTCGAGGATGGATCCAGGTTCAAAGGGAGCTCCTACTGAGAATAGTGTGATGGGACCAGATGATGGTGATGGCAGCGAGTACTTCCCTCGCTAAAAGGGAGTGATAGCGTTTATATCTCGGGAGGTACTTTCTTGTATGCGGAAGTCACCTTGTACCTACACTACTAGACACTTGACTTTGTAATGGGTTTTAATAAAGTTGTGATAAAGTGGTTCTTTTCTGTAAGTGACTTTTTAATAAAGTGTACCTTCTAATATTAAAGTGACTTTATCTCATAAAGTGCACTTATCTTATAAAGTGAAAATGTACTTTAATATTTTAAAGTGATTTATTTTGGAGGGAATGAATCATGTCCCTTGATCTTGTAAAAGAAAGATTAGATCTTGGCCATTGGATTTAGGGTTGGAGAAGGTGAAGGGTCAATTTCAAATTATAAGAGAATATCTAGGGTAGTGTGCAAGACAACAAGAGAAGAAGAGATTGAGAGAGGAAAGAGGGAAGCAAGGAGGGTGCATTTTCCAAGAGAGATTGGGCACATTTCCCGAGAGAGAAAATTATGTTTTGTGAATACTGTAATTTATTATTGTAAGGGAGGTCGAACTGCATAGATACGTATAGCCCGTACAACAAAAACATGGGCACGATTTTCAAGGCAAGGAAGGAACAAAAATCAAGGTAGATTGAGAACATTTTTTGTTGAAGGGAATCCATACAGAACAATATGTATAGCAGCAGATTGAGATTGTTTTCAAGGTGTTGTTTTTTCTGGGTGGGTTGTACAAAAGTATGGACTTGGCATGTGTTTCAAGGAATATTTTTTGGTGGGATTGTTGGGTGCTTTAAGTGGATTTCTCTTGTTGGAAATTGTAATCTTGTTGTTGATATATCTTTCCTAAAGATAATAAAATCTCTCTCTCTCTTTGGGTTTCCCCATATTGGGGTTTTCCCTAGCATTGCCTAAATTTCTGAGTATTTCTGAGTTGAATGATTGTTGTTCATTGTGTTTATTCCACTGCTAAAGTGCTTGGAAATGTGTATTTCTGCTTATGGTATTTTCTGAGTGTGGTTATACATTTCAGAGTTCATTTAAGACAATTCTCTCTAGGTTTCTAAGTGTATGACATAATTTAGTACTTGTTGTTTTTTTCATTTAAATTTCTACATGGTATCAGAGCTTGGGCTTTGAGTTACAGTGGACAGTGAGATTTTAGGGAAATTTTGAAGGGGGGGAATTGTTGTTTGTTTTCCTTTGAATAGTGACAGGGAATATGGTTGCATGCATTATATTTGAGGATCCATTGGATGGAATTTCGAACTATTTGCAGTGGAAGGTACGAATGTCAGTTGTTCTCAAGGAGAACAAGTTTTGGAACTATGTTAGTTATGTTGTTGTGGCTCCCACATTAGATCCTCTTGCTTTGGATTTGCATGAAGTAAAGGAGGCCAAAGCTTAAAGGATCGTTCTGGATGGTGTGAAGGAACCTCTCATTCCACATCTGTCTGAGAAGAAGACAACTTTTGAGATGTGTGAAACTTTGAAGAATTTATTTGAGGCTAAGAATGTCAATCAGAAGATGGCCTTGAAAGATAAGATGCATGACTCAAAGATGTATAAGGGTGAGGATGTTACATCCAATCTTACCCGTCTAGCCCAAGTTAAGGACGAGTTAGCTACAGTGGCAGAGATCATCTCATAAGCCGAGTTGGGGAGGTAGCCTTGAAAGGCTTCACAAAGGAATGGGATGTCTTTGTGAAGTGTGTGGAGGGTCGAGAAAATTTTTCCATATTGGAGAAGTTTGTGGGATGACTTCACTCGGGAGGAGATCCAGATGGGGTCTCATAGAAGTGGTCAAAAGGAATATAGAGTTGAGGATAATGTTTCTCTTGCTACAAAGAGAAAGAAGAAAGGAAATTTTGGGAGGGACTTGAGTAAAGTCATATGTTATTGTTGTAACCAATTGGGGCACCTTGCTTATCAGTGTTCTGAGAAGAAGAAGAAGAGGAAGGAATAGGAGGGGACTAATACACCTCCTACAACAGCCATGGAGGAATTTTCTTCCATGTTTGACAAGGAATTTTCTTTGGTTACTCTAGTATCCATTGTCGGTAATGGACGATTTGGGGGTGATTTCAGTTGGTTTGTTGACAGCGGAGCCTCTTGTCACATGATAGGAATATGGAAAGAATTCATTGTTATCACAGAGACAGGTCCTGACTGACTGGTGGAGAGTGAAGGTGGTATGGCACGATTTGTACGTGGAGTTAGAAGGGTTAGATTCTGACTCGAGTATGGAGGGTTTCTTGAGCTTGATGGAGTTCGTTTTTCTCCAGGGTTGGGGGTTAACTTGCTCTCAATCTGAGTATTGTAGGATGTTGGATATTGTACATTGTTCAAGAGAGGACATGTATTTATATACAAGGAGGGAGTGGACCCGATTGAACCACATCTAATTGGTGATTAGGTGGATAGATTGTACATGTTGCAAGGACAACCTTCAGGTTATGATTCAACGTCGGATGAGAAGCAGGAGGCTCTTGAGACTATGGTGGGCCCAAGGATTTTGTCTTGTAATACAAGAGAAGAGAGGGAGTCTCTTCTGATCACTAAAAAGAGGCTCAACTGGTGTGATCGAATCGATGCTCAATGTGGAGTGGATTCTCCTAGGAGCTCAAGGTTTATAGTAGCTTTCAGGAGGATGTCTTCTAGTTTGAGTTCTGTGCAGATGTTGAGGAAGGCTCCAAGTTCAGAGGGAGCTCCTACTGAGAATAGTGTGATGGGAACAAATGATGGTGATGGTAGCGAGTACTTCCCTCGCTAATATGGAGTGTTATCTTTTATAGCTCGGTAGGTACTCCACATGTTTGTCTTGTATGCAGAAGTAAATTTGTACCTACACTACTAGACACTTGAATTTGTAGTGGGTTTTTATAAAGTTATGATAAAGTGGTTCTTTTATGTAAGTGACTTTTTAATAAAGTGTTCCTTCAAATACTAAAGTGAATTTATCTCATAAAGTGCACTTATGTTATAAAATGAAAATGTACTTTAATATTTTAAAGTGATTTATTTTGGAGGGAATGAATCATGTCCCTTGATCTTGTAAAGGAAATATTAGATCTTGGACATTGGATTTAGGGTTGGAGAAGGTGAAGGGTCACTTTCATATTATAAGAGAATACCTAGGGTAGTGTGCAAGACAACAATAGAAGAAGAGACTGAGAGAGATTGAAAGAGGAAAGAGGGAAGCAAGGAGGGTGCATTTCCCAAGAGAGAAAATTATGTTTTGTGAGTGTTGTAATTTAATATTGTGAGGGAGTTTGTATTGTACAAATCCCTAGAGTCGGTACAACAAAAAAGTGGGTACATTTTTTTAGGAAAGGAAGATATGGAAATCGAGGTAGATTGAGGATATTTGTTGTTGAAGGGAAGCCGTACATAACAGTCTGTAAAGCAACAAATTGGCACTATTTTCGAGGTGTTGTTTTTTCTGGGTTGGTCGTACAACAGTACAGACTTGGCACATGTTTCAAGGCAGATTTTCTAGTGGAACTATTGGGTGTTGTAACTGGATTTCTCTTGTTGGAAATTGTAATATTGTTATAGATATATCTTTCCTGAAGCTAATAAAATATCTCTCTCTCTCTTTGGGTTTCCCCACATTGGGTTTTTCCCTGGCATTGCCTAAATTTCTGAGTATTTCTAAGTTAAATGATTGATGTTCATTGTGTTTATTCTGCTGCTAAAGTGCTTGGCAATGTGTATTGTTGCTTATGGTATTTTCTGAGTGTGGTTATACATTTCAAAGTTCATTTAAGACAGTTCTCTCTAGGTTGCTAAGTGTATGACATAATTTAGTACTTGTTGATTTTGTCATTTAAATTTCTACATTTTGAAGTAGAACATATGGATGTGAAGACAACATTCCTACATGGGGATCTAGAAGAAGAAATATAAATGAAGCAGCTAGAAGGTTTTGTTGTGGAGGGAAAGAAGGAGCTGGTATGCAAGATGAAAAAGTCTTTGTATGGGTTCAAGTGATCACCAAAGATCTGGTATCAAAAAATTGATACTTATATGTTTGGACTTAGCTTCACAAGGATAAAAGTAGATCATTGTATGTATTTCAAATTAATTGGTCATCATCTTATTTATTTGGTCTTGTATGTGGATGATATGTTGTTCATAGGAAACAACAAGGTGATTATCCAAGATGTGAAAACTCAGTTTTCCTGTAAATTTGACATGAAGAATATTGGTGTCGCAAAGGTCATTTTGGGCATGGAAATTAAAAGAGATAGAGAAAATAGGAAATTATGGTTAAATAAGAAAAAATATGTCAAGAAAATATTGCAGAGGTTTGATATGTAGGAATGTAAATCAGTCAGGGTTCTTATTATTGTAATTGTAAAGTTATTTATGGATCAGTGTCCCAAGGCATGGGAAGAGGAAGAAGATATGTCACATCTTCCATATGCAAGCGTGGTTGGAAGTTTAATGTATGCAATGGACTGTACTGGACTGGATATTGCACATGTAGTGGAAGTTTTGAGTAGGTATATGTCAAAACTAGGGAAGGAGCATTGGACAATAGTAGAGAGGGTTTTCATGTATTTGCATGGCACTATCAGTTATGGATTGTGCTACCAAGGAAGACCAAGATTAGACAAAGTGTTGGACATGCATGTGTTTGTGGATGCATATTGGTCAAGAGATCTACATCGTAGAAGATCTACAAGTGGGTATGTGTTTAACTGGTTTGGAGGAGAAATCAATTAGATGAGCAAAAGATAGTCTGTAATGACACTCTCAATGACAAAAGATGAATACATGGCATCCACTCATGCAAGAAAGGAAAAAGTATGGTTACAGAGATTGTGTTTAGGTATTGGGTTGGTGCAACAAGCTATAAGGATAGATTGTAACAATCAGAGTGCAATCTTCCTAGCTAACAACACTGCTTATCATTCAAAGAAAAATCATATTGATGTTAAGTATCACTTTGTGAGAGACATGATTGAAGAAAATAAGGTGTTGTTGATGAAGGTGGACACTTTGGAAAATTTTGCAGATTCATTAACAAAATCTGTGAGCACTTAGAATTTCTCTTGGTGTAGAGGATCTATGGGTATTGTTTCCACAGATTGTTAAATATGTAATCTTCTAACCCCTTTCATGCACAGTAAACAACAAGTGGGAGAATGTTGGGTATGTGTTATATTCTTTAAATTGATCATGTTTAATGTACACTGATATGGGAGAAAAGGGGGTCTGGGAGGTTCTCAACACCCCTTATCTAGGAGGGTTACGAGGGTTCAAGGGTAGGATCCCCCTAGGAAAAACAATCGGTCTTTTTTTGGTGGATTTTTGGCACATAGTTTTTGTCGGTGGTCTTCTAATTTTGGTTAAGGAATGAGGGTTGTTGACTAATCATGTCAATGGACTAAGGTTTTGGATGTCTCAGGATCCTATAAGTATATTGTATTTGTAAACAATGAGTATGATGAATAGAATATTAGAGGTGCAATCTAAATAGGTTTTTGGCTTTCCCATTTTTGGTTTCTAGGGTAAAAATCTTTGTGTAATGTGTCTGTGTGCCATTGTGTATTTTCTGTTTTATTAACAATATATTTGTGGAAAGTAATCGTACAAGGTTAAAATCTACAGGAAGGAGAGGGAGGAAAGTGGAGAGATAGGGGAAGAGAGGGGGAGGGGACATAGAGAGAGGGATGGAAGGAGGGAGAGAGGGGTAGAGAGAGAAAAGGGAGTTAGAGAGAGTGGGATAGAGGTAGAGAGTGGGAGGGAGAGAGATGTGGAGGGAGAGAGAGATGGAGAGATGGATGTAGAGGGAGAGAGAGAGGG
>JASDQU011248462.1:35927-56451 GCA_032191745.1 Picea mariana | reverse complement strand
GGTCAAGGTTAAGGTGCTCAGAGGGAGGCTTCAGCCTGTGGTTGGGTGATGAGGATATCGTCAATGGTAAAACGAGCACACCATCTTCTATATTCTAACACCTCACCGATTCCCCTACATTTTGATTTCTAGATTAGTTGTTTTAAATGCGAATGATTTAACTGTTAGACATTTCTAGAATACAACTATTGTTACAGTTTAGTTCCTTCTTGTTAGATGCACATAAACTTGTATCATGAGAATTAGAATTCGATTGTTGAACATTGCTGGAGAATTTCTTTCCCTTTTTTCGCATTAGGTTAAAATCTTGTTTTCGAGAAATAAAAGTGTGAAGTACCTTCTTGCAATAAGTAGATTTCCTTTCTGCAAATAGTATAGAACTTATTTCTCACAAAAGTAAATTATAAAGTTTGATTAGAGTAGGCAATCCAGGGTTCTTATACATTCATCAGTTTAGATTGCAATTATGATTTCAAATATGTAGAACTCCAATTGTATCAGCACAACTGTGTTAGCAATAATTTTTTTTTTTTTAAACTTCCCTACTACAATTAGATTAGAGATGCTTTCATAATATAGCATAGACTATGCACAATTATCTTGAAATAATAGACTTCCCTGGGTTGACAATTTATATTGAACACTTTGATTTTCTATTCAATTAGACAATTAAAGTGCCCAATATTTTGGCGCCGTTGCTGGGGAAGATAATTATAGATTTTGGTAAGCATGTTAGTTTTCTTTCTTAGGAATGAATAGTCTGCATGTATCGTGAAACGCGAGAATGAATCCCCCAAAATACTAACCTTACAGGTACCAAAGGACGTGGACGAAGAAATCCTAACATACTGGGGAGACAAACCATTGTTGATGAGATTATAGTTAGAGCAGATTCTTCTTCAGGATCTATTTTTCACCCTGCAAATCCTCCAAGAAGATGTGATCCGCAGTCAGCAGAAATACCCCTTCTAGAAACATCATTCTCATCAAGGGATGAAGATGAAGCTAAAGTCGAAGCTGAAGATTTGTCACCAAAAAATCAGCAAGCAACACTAGAGAACATTGAATATCAAGGAAGTATACACTGGAATAGGGAAAATCTAGAAGAAGTTGTTTATCAGATCAACAGTCGGATAGTCACTAAAGAAGAGTGGGATGTTGTTTGTATTGAGTGGAGAGAAAGAGCACATATGGAGAATCAAGGGGATAATGAAGAAGAGCTCCACCAAGAGAATCCAACGAACAACGAGGATCAGGTAAACAATGAAAATACTATCTCTACCCTAGTTTTTCCTATTTCTGATGTTCCCACATGAGGGATGGCTCCTATGAAAAACATACCTCTCTCAGCTCTCCCAAATTTTCATGGATTATCTACTGAAGATCGGGATGAGTTTTTGTTTGAATTTGACATTTTGTGTAGAAGCTATGACTACACTACCACTGCCCAGAAGCTTAAATTGTTTCCAGCTACATTATAGGGTAATGTGTTAAGATGGTTCATGAGCCTTGGAGGAGAAAAAATTTCAACATGGGTACAAATGAGGCAACTTTTCCTGAACAAATACCAAGACTACTGTCGAACAAGGGAACGAAGAGAGGAACTATTCAAGATGTCACAGAAGGAGGACAAGACCCTTGAAGACTCCAATATAATATGCAAAGGTCTGGACATCCATATGTAAGTAAGGACATTTTGAAAACCATTTTGCTAAAAGGAGTTAGATAAGATTGTTTAGATATGCTGAATATGCTTGGAAAGGGAGATATATCTAAGGAATCCTATGAGGACATTGTAGATTTCTACAAAAGATGTTCTCAAGGATCTACTAGGAATAAGTCAGCTACCAAGGATACCACTTTTTCAAGGGTACATAAATCAGCCAATGGAGGAGAAACAAGAGAAGAAATAAGTAATCTGTTAGAAAATTTCAAAACATAGATGATTAAATATTTTGCCTCACAAATGGATACTTTGCAGGTCAAACATAAACAAGTAGAATCAGAGCAAGCATTGTGCATTTTCTGTTCGAATTGCAGAAAGAAACATACGCCAAGGGAGTGCCCACTGAACAGTGTCCAGGTATGCCTTATTTGTGAATTAGACCATGCCACTAACCAATGTCCCTCTCTACCAGGTGTAAAAGCATCAATGAAGGCAACTAATGAGGAAGCAAAGGATTTATATCTAATAACACAAAGAATACAATGGCAGCTAAGAGGTCAAGGTATGAACTCTCAATTCTCTCCTCCAACATTTAATTATTGGAACAATCAGTTACCATATGGCCAGACGAATGCCCCCCTCCAAATCAAATTCCACCAATTTATCAGGATCCCAATGCATGGTCACCTATGCCCCAACAAAAAAATCACTATGGGCAATGGAACCCATACAGGAGAGGCCCTCAACAACAACTTAGTTATCAAATCCATCACCAACCGAACCCCTATCAACAATAGTTCCAACCCCCGTACCAGCAGCAACAGTTGCTATTGTTGCCAAATGCCTCAATAAACAATCCTCCCTTATGACCTCAGATGCCTATGCAACCTATAACCCAAACCCAAATAATAAGGCCATTCAGAACATAGACATACATAATGTGCTAGCCTTATCTATTACTCTCATGCCTTGTGATGAAATAAAATCAAGATCTGGGAGAATAGTTGAGACAATAATTGAAGATGCTCCATCTTCAGAATCAGATAAGGAATTAGTGGAGATACTATCTGCTGATACAGAAGAAATTGACCAACCTATTATAGAATCAACAGACCCACCATTCCCTGAAAGACTGAAAATTACCAAGCCTGTGGAATTACCATCTTTCAATCTCCTAGAAGAATTGAAAAATCTGCATGTTAATATTCCACTACTACAAGCGATAAGGGCCAAAATGATGAGGGACCTCTGTATCAGAAAACCTGAACGAAAACCTAAAGATCCCCTCACAGTGCATGTAGTGGGGGATTTTTCTAAGTTGATGTTAGGGAAAACTCCACCTATTAAATATGGAGACCCAGGAAACCCTACAGTTATTGTTAAAATTGAGCAGACATCTATTCCACATGTACTAGTTGACGTAGGGGCAGCAATTAACATCATGCCAATAGAAACTATGCAGTTTTTGCAACTCATAACACAAATCCAACCTACTCCTATTGTTCTAGAATTAGTTGATCGCTCTACCATCAGACCATAAGGAGTAATCGATGATTTAGTCATTTCAGTAGACTCATGGGAGTATCATGCTGATTTTGTCGTTTTGCAACCCAAATCCCGTTTGGGAGGCCATCCTCTAATTATGGGATGACCATGGTTAGCTACATCTGATTCTTTCATTAGTTGCAGATCTGGTTCCATGACCATCTCTGATGGTCATGACACAAAAAAACTTACCCTATATCCTCATGGTACACCCAGTGCAGAATTTGAAAATTCTCTATGGATGGACACTGAGAATGGAAGTGCTCTGCCTATGCTAACTATAGGAAAGGCCCTGAGTTTCAAAGATGAGATAGAGGATGAGTTAATCAAATTATTTATTTGTGACCCCTCTGTTGTTACACAGAAAACGCACCACCGATTGATCATAGTCTTTGACCCTATTGCCCAGGAAGAAATGAACTCAAAAATGTTCTCAGAAACCACTGACAATCAAATTGATTCAGCTATAACAACATCTGCTATAACAGAAGATGACAAAACAACAACAGATAAATTATTTCCTAGAGTCAGTTCTAAGAGCGTCGCTATGAAAGTTGAACCTGGAAAAACCTTGAACATCAATCTCAATCTCTCCACTGCTGAAACTCGCCGATTGATGAAATTACTGACTATACATAAAGAAGCATTTGTCTGGGATTACATGGATATGAAAGGAATTCCCTCTAAACTATGCACCCACCATATATACATAAAAGAAGAATGCCGTCCCATTTGCCAACCGAAAAGGAGGATGAACCCAAACCTTAAAGAAATTGTTAAGGAATAACTTCAGAAACTTCTCAATGCTGAATTCATCTATCCTATATCAGACAGCGAGTGGGTATCACCGTTGGTTATTGTGCCTAAAAATAATGGTAAGTGGATATTTTGTGTGGACTATAGAGCCCTGAATAAGGCCACACAGAAGGATCATTCCCCTTTTCCATTTATTGATCAGGTTTTAGACAACCTAGACATTTTTTTTTTTCTTTCCTAGATGGATTCAGTCGCTATAACCAAATACAAATTGCCCCACAGGACCAAGATAAAACCACCTTTACCAGCCCTTGGGGTACATTTGCCTACAAGGTTGTCGCATTTGGCTTGTGTAATGCACCAAGCATTTTCCAAAGAGCTGTGATTGGTATTTTCTCCGATATGGTGAATGACTGTATGGAAATATTCATGGATGACTTTACACCTTATGGTACTGATTTCGAAGAAGCTTTGTCTAATATGGAAAAAGTGCTCAAAAGATGTAGATAGTATCATCTTTATTTAAGTAAAAAAAAGTGCCATGTGATGATGTGCGAAGGGGTAGTGCTGGGACACTTCATCTCTTATGCAGGGATTCAGGTAGATCTATCCAAAATCCAGGTAATTTTGGACATTCAAACTCGATCAGCTCAGAAAGAGGTAAGAAGTTTTTTAGGGCACGCCAGGTATTACAGGAGATTCATTAAAAATTTTTCTAAACTTGCCTCTCCATTGTTTTTTCTACTAACAAAAGATGTTGACTTTCATTGGACTGACAACTGTGAATTGTCTTTTGTAGATCTTAAACAAAAATTGTCCACAGCTCCCATCTTGAGAGGGCCCAATTGGGCTCTTCCTTTTCACATTTCTTTAGATGCCTCAGACACTGCAATTGGTGTAGTACTAGAGCAATAGGAGGACAAATAACCCTACGCTATCTACTATATTAGCAAGAATATGGCTCCTGCTGAGTTAAATTACACAGTTACTGAAAGAGAATTCTTGGCAGTAGTTTATGCAATCAATAAATTCAAGCATTATGTAACTGGTTATCCCACATTTATTCATACTGATCATACAACCATTAAATATCTAATGAATAAACCTATTACTAATGCCTAAGTGACAAGATGGTTGTTACTACTACAAGAATTTGACATCACTATAGTGGATAGACCAAGAAAAGAAAATGTGGTTGTTGATTTTCTCTCAAGATTACATATAAATGATGATAATTCACCTGTAGATGATTCCTTTCTTGATGAACATTTGTTTGCAGTATCTGCTCACTCACCTTGGTATGCAGATATTGCTAATTATTTGGTTGCAAGGAAGGTACCTCCACATCTATCTCCTCGAGAATGAAGGAAGATTATTCAAAAGAGTGCTAGGTATATTTGGATATGAGGATAACTCTTCTACACAGGCCTAGACCAAGAAATCAGGAGATGTGTGAGGGATGATGAAGTTTATGATCTGTTGAAAGCTTTCCATGATGGCCCTTTTGGGGGTCATTTTGCTGATAAAAGGACCGGGAATAAAATTTTAAGGATGGGCTATTTTTGGCCCAACATATTTCAAGATGCCAAGAAGTATGTCCAAGCTTGTGACAGTTTCCAATGCATGGGTCAACCAACTCACAGGGATGAGATGCCTCTCCAGTCTCAGGTAGTGTTAGAGCCTTTTGAGAGATGGGCCATGGATTTTGTAGGACCCATTCACCCACCTTCCAATCAGAAAGTCTATATATTGGTCTGTAAATATTACATGACCAAGTGGGTGGAGGAAAAAGCACTTATCAGAGCCTCAGAAGAAGTTGTCTTAGCATTCTTGTTTGAAGATATATTTGTTAGGTTTGGTGTTCCCAGATAATTGGTAATTGATGGAGGACCCCCTTTCACATCATATAAATTTGAATCTCTACTCAGTAAATATCATGTTTTACATAGAATAGCTTATCCATACCATCCACAAGGCAATGGCCAGGTGGAAAGCACCAACAAAGTTATCGAATCCATTTTTACTAAAACAGTGAGAGAAAATCATAGGGATTGGTCTGACAGATTGCATGAAGCTCTATGGGATTACCGAACTACTTGGAGGAGGACAATTGGTTTTTCTCCTTACGAGATGGTATATGGAAAAAGCCCTTTTTTCCCCATTGAATTTGAAATCAAAACCTTAAGAACTACATCAGCAGTCAACCTTGACTTGACTATGGCACATAAATCTAGACTGCAGTAGCTCAATGAGCTTGATGAAAAGAATTTGGACGCCATCCATCAAACCATAGTGATTCAACAACAAAGAACAAAATGGCATGATCGAGTCATCAAGAAGAAATTATTTCAGAAAGGAGATTGAGCTCTGTTGTATGATTCACACTTTAAGGAATTTCAAGGTAAGTTGCATACACAATGGCTAGGGCCTTACGAGGTAGACACTATTTTTCCCAATGGGACAGTCCGATTGATTACTATTGATGGATCCAATATACAGTTACATGAAAATGGTCATCGCTTGTGTCTGTATCAACGTCCACTGTCCAAGGTAGAATTCAAAACTAGATGTATAGTTGATACAGGTTATCAATTCTTAAACGGAAAGGAGCTTGCTCCTTCCCCTTCTGAACTTTAGGACTTCTTTTGCTCAGACCTTGTATATAAATAAACTCAACAAAATTTGCATTTCTATGTTTTTAGTTGAAATTTCTCTATTTTCTTTACTATGCTAATAAAGATTTGAAAGGTATCAGGCAGTTATGTGTGTGTAGGTGGATTGATGAACAACAAGGTTGAGTAGCGCAAAACGAGTCAAATGATTAGTTCATGGAAGTTGAAAAACTTCCTAGAAACTAAGTAATGTAGCATTCGACCGATTTCTATACTGTTATGCCCCTTTTTTTTCGCTAAATTGGTCGATTTCCATGCCGTTACACCTTCTTCCTATAAATTGGCCGATTTCCATGCTGATACACCTTCTTCCAATAAATTGGATGATTTCCATGTTGTTACACCTACCTCCGCCATTTTTGCCGAAGAACTTGCTGATACACTAATTGTTGTTATTCTTTTTTGCCACATCACTCTTTATTTTTCACATGCCCTCCAATCTTTCCATGCCACAACACCACTGATTAGACAATACTGATGCTATCTATCTGAAAGTGATGCTTCATAATGACTTGACTTCACATCCGATGATTTACAGTTGGCTAACTATAGTAAGGACTCTGTTTCTTCTCCAGTTGTCATTTCTCTCACGATCCTTCATCATGTCAGTTATTCCGCGCAACTCAGATGGTGGTTGGATAGTGTGGTTACTCCGACAGGTCATTATGTGCGGTAAGATATGAGGTACATGATTAATCCTACGTGTTAAATTAATGAAGATATAAAGGAACAGTTTCATATTTACTAACCGGTTGTCATAAATCGATGCACCTGGAGCCAATCCGCTTAGTTGGGGGGGGAAATGTAAATCTAGCTGTCCATACCGAATTTTATACACACCTCCACCACCTTTCCACCCACACTTCTTTTTATTGAGACACTGTATTCTCTCTGCAAACCACGTTCGAGCTTGTTGTGTCTCTAATTTAGGTGATAGTTTCTCCTCCTACGTGCCTATTAGACTCTCAAGAAACATCATGGGAGGATCAACTGTGAGATATGAACCCGCAACTCTAGACAGTTTGCTGCTAAACCCAGAGGCCTAGCAAATATTTATCCAGGCCGGCTGGATATTGTGTTTTAAAAATTTGAAGGGGTTTAATGAGGACGAGGTATTGGAGTNATTAAACCATCAGTCTCCTGTTCTTGGAAACTCTGTTATAGCAGAAATTCTTTCTTCTATAACAGAGTTTCCAAGAACAGGAGACTGATGGTTTAATAGAAAAACACATCTTCTGGATGCACAAAAGGGTTTCCTTGTCAACATTGAGCAAGTTCAGACCAAAGGCAGAGGTGCAGATGCCGATTCCTTACCAGAGCCATGGGGGAAAGTCGCAAAATATCTTAAAAGGTACATTACCTGCAAAGGCCGATACCAATTTGTTTATTTTTCTGATTTCATCTTATTATCACATCTGCGACATCATAAATTCATACACATTCCTTATTTTCTCCTCCATTCATTGCATAACATGGCTCATTTTGTAAAAAAATACAAGAACTTCATTTCTAATCACAGACTCATTGGCCTATTAATTCGCAGATGTATGGGCATTTCCAATAATCCATTACCTATTGTAGCAGACCAACCACATTCTGTACATACATATATGATTGCACTAGTCCTTGAAAAAAAATCCCATGGACCTCTTCCTGAGCCTCTGCCCTTGGCTGCAACAACAGTCCAAACCCCTACTATCGCTGCCCGTAAGACGACTTAGAAAATAAACCGCATAACCCGAAGCCATCCTGGCACTAGCCAGACAAGCCTCGACAAAATTGCATTGCAACATCCTGTAGCTGTGGTCGAACAAACATATGAACAACCAACCACTCGACTAAGACATGTGTCACAACACTTGGTTGCAACACCTATCATTGAAAACCTACCCCCTATCTCTAAAAAGAAAACCCCTTCTCCTATCTCTGGATCACCGAGAAAGAGAACAAGGTCAGCACAGTCCATTGCGACACCTATCATTGAAAACCTACCCCTTGTCTCTGAAAAGAACACCCTTGTTCCTATCTCTGCATTACCTAGAAAGTGAGCAAGGTTAGCACGGTCCACTGTAACATCAAGTTCGCTTACCTCCTCTACTGTTGCACTGACATTCACACAAAACCCTCCTATTGCTACAACAACTGATCAAGCGCCTACTATCATTACCAGTGCATTTTCTCAGAAAAGAAAACATCCATTCAAGGGAAAACCTTAGAGAGACCTTGACCAAATTTGATCAACAACAAATCAAAGCCCTCTGGCTGTTGTGACGGAGAATTCTACAGAGGTACGAATACCAGGTTTTACTTTATGCAAAGAACTTCAGGAAACTATTCTCTCCTTTCAGAATGAATGTACTCAAATCACAGCAGAATCATCGGCTCCGCCTAATGATTATGCACATCAAACATCCATTGATGATTTCCATATCGTCGCAAATCCCAATATACTAGAATATCCTCCTTGTGTGGTTGAGGAAGAACGCCCCATTCCTCCTCCAACAATGAAGAAGAAAACCCCTGCTTTCGTTTCTATTTTACCCAGGAGAAGAACCAGGTCCACCAGGGATGCTGAAGCTGCAATTGGATGGCAAGATGTGGAATAGGATATTCCTATTCTTAATCCACTATCCTCTATGGTTGATGTAGGGATGGTTCCACATGAAACAACTGTCCAAGTGGCGACTGTTCCATAGGACCTAGTCATGACATATATCGTTGTTACACAAGAACCAACTGTCCAGGTCGATATTGTTACACCAGAACCAACTGCTCCACATAGGATTGTCCCACCAGAGCTAGTAATACAAGAACCAACTGTCCATGTCAAGACTTTTCCACAAGAACCAGTCCTAATAGACACGACTGTTACACAAGAACCAACTACACAACATGTTGAGGATGTGCCACTTGCCCAATTGTTTGCCCAAATAGAGAGAAAGATCAAGAATACATAAAATTTCAGAATCGCTACACTAATAGTAGAGAATGATAACCTCAAAGTAGAGTTAAATACCTTGAAACAAGAGGTGAAGGTTGCTCGACAGAAGAATCTAGAAGGGATAACCTTGGACATCCTAGCACTGACAAAAGATATTATGGGAAGAAACAAATAACTCATGTGCTTTGAGTGCGGAAACATTTACTTTGAGGCAGGATATGAGGTAGTCAAATTTCTCGTCGCTAAAGGACCAACAACTGTCTCAGCCAAGACTAAACATGAACTTACTGCTACACAAAAATCAGTGAAACAGAGGAGATCTCAATGTCATAAAACAACTGCTGGTATACCAGAAGCTTGCAAACAAGAACCTCTGTTTTCTTCATGAGTTGTTGCTTGAGCAACTCAAATTGATTTTGTTATCAAAGATAAAGAAACTCAGACAGATCATTGACACAACATATTTTCTTTTGGATGCAACATTTTTCAATACCGACACTTAGCAATTTCTCTTAGCAATTTTCCACTGGAGGAGACAGTTATCTACTTCAGCTCCAAAGTAAGGTTTGAATGTGTTTTGCATGAGGACATGCAATGTCTTCAGTTGGGGGGCATGTTAGGACCCAAAAATGTCCCTTTTTCACTACATATTTTGCCCATTCAACCTTCTCATTCCTAAGCTAAATGACTATTATAATGAGTACTAAGTCCCTTTTTCCCAAGGTATGAACTATTCATCTCACTTTTATATTTTCATTTACTTAGCATGTTTGATTGGTAACATTCACATATTTTACCCATGAAATGATTTAACTAATGATCAAAATTCTTAGAACAACCCACTTTGAGAAACTGGAAGTTGTTACACGACTACTGCAACAGAAGCCTGTCAATCCTGGAAGCTGTTACAACAGATGCCACCAGTCCTGTTGTTATACGACTGCTGCAACACCTGCTGATTATATATGTTGGCTCATGATGTTGATTAGGGGAGTTCTAGATTTTGTATTAATGATATCAAATGAATAGATTGAGAATCGAGGATTCTCAAGATTGTTCTGATTATGTTCTACTGAATGACTCTGACTTTAAATAACAGAGCTTTGGTAATGAAGGGGGGAAGTTTTTACTGGAGAAAGAAAGGTAACTCTTATTGTATACAGACATTTTTGGAAATTGAATGAAAGAGTGGATTGAATTCCTTTAGTAGACTGTAACCTATTTCTTTGAGTGGATTTAGTGAGAAGGAAAGGGCCCACCTTCCTCACCAATTCCCCTCCATTTTGAATTCCAGATTAGTTGTTTTAAATGTGAATGATTTAACAATTAGACATTTCTAGAATACAACTTTTGTTACAGTTTAGTTCCTTCTTGTTAGATGCACATAAACTTGTCTCATGAGAATTAGAAGTCGATTGATGAACATTGCTGGAGAACTGCTTTCCCTTTTTCTGCATCAGGTTAAAATCTTGTTTCTGAGAAATAAAAGTGTGAAGTACCTTCTTGCAATAAGTAGATTTCCTTTCTGCAAATAGTATAGAACTTCTTTCTTGCAAAAGTAAATTAGAAAGTTATATTAGATTAGGTAATCCAGGGTTCTTATACATTCATCAGTTTAGATTGCAATTATGATTTCAAATCTGTAGAACTCCAGTTGTATCAGCACAACTGTGTTAGCGATAATGTTTTTTTTTTTTTTTTAACTTCCCTACTACAATTATATTAGAGATGCTTTCATAATCTAACATAGACTGTGCACAATTATCTTGAAATAACAGAATTCCCTGGGTTGACAATTTATATTGAACACTTTGATTTTCTATTCAATTAGACAATTAAAGTGCCCAACAATGGAATTACTCTCTTTCAAAGTAAAATTCCTTTTCATCTAGGCATAACTGACAATGGATTGTATGCCAAAGATTACCAGTTGGGTAAGTTCAACATCATTCCAAAATAAGGGAGAAGATGAATGATAGTTAAAGGAAATGGTTGTTTGTTGTTCATAACAAAAAATATATATTTTGTGTTATATTCGTTATTTGACTACTTGGAATATTTGGGTATGATTTAGAGGTGTTGGGATTTTTTTTTTAAATAACTGGTGAACTTACCATACATCATAGTTATATTTTAGTGGAAGAGTATGCTTGTAAAGGTCCTTATTTAGGTTACACACAAATTGATTGGTATAATTCTTGATATATACTTAGTTTTTAGAAGACATTGATTGTAGAACAGAGTTAAAGGTAGCCACATTAATATGTTGATCATGGGTAAATAATCAATTTTCCCACTCATTAAAATTTGTTTTCATTACAATATATCTCTATGGGAGAAGTGTTAAGATTTATCCATTGTAAGAGGGATATATGATATATGTGTGTGTCTCATCGATGTAAATATCTTCCATTCTAAAATTAATATAAAATATTAGTATTTGGAAAAAAAATGTGTCTTAATTTTTCAACAAATGGTGTCTTCTGCTGGAGTGAAAGTCATATATCCCCTTAAATAGCCACTCCAAAATAGTTCCTATCTCAACTACTTAATCAATACTCACAGACAAACTTTGTAAGGAAGGAGAGCTTGAATCAACTCTAGAATTTTAAAGAACGTGATGTCTTGGTCATCACATCTTCATACAACTAATCCCACTACCTATGCACTATTGATTGAAGGACTCTATAAGTCAGGCTAAGTTGAAAATACATTTGAGATATCTCTGGAAATGACTAGAAGAGGTTACATTCCAGATATAACCATTTTCACCCATTTGATTAAGGGGATTTGTATGTTATGAAAGGGAGACGAGGAACTTCAGTTCACCATGCCATATACAAGATGCCAGCTAGAAAATAAGTTGATTGAGACTTCATATTTAGGGGGATTATTACACTTCAATACTTACATTGTACGTCTGGGTGACTGGAAATGAAATGTTGTACAGTGTAGAATTTAACCTTACAAACAAACCAAAGGCATGCAAATTTTCTTGCATTTGTGTATTATGCAATATACATTGTAGCAGAAGTGCAACAAATTGTAGCAGAAGAGAAACAACTTTGGAGGATGATTTAAAGGCCTTCCTTGATGAATTTTTTGATGAAAAAGTTATGAATGGAAAGATTAATATTTCCTCTACACTTTGGAGTCACTAATCCAAGAAAAAACCTACATCTAAACCATTCAAAATTGATTTGAAAACAAGTTGTCCAAAAGCGCAGTGAATTCTTCAGAAGTGCAACGCAAAAAGAGGGGTCAAAGATGGAGCGATAAATATTTAACCATAACACATTTTAAAAAAATGAGAGAGGTTTTTGTAGATAATGTTTTTTTGAAGACAAACCACTCTCCGATTTGTGAAATTCATTCCCATGTTCTTGGAATATGTTCCACAAAATAGTTACTAAAACAGGCAATTAAATTGGAGAATTTGATTTTCTGAAATAGGTCTCCAAGAAAGTTGAATATCTCCCAATATATGATACCTGTATAAAACTTGAAGGATGTTTTTGTGATTTGTTATGTCCTTAGAAAAAACCTCCTTTTTGTTTCCAAAATTCATCTTCATTTGGTTAGAAACTGCTTTTGAAAATGATGACCAAAAACAAAGTCAAAAGCGCAACATGGTTTAGCAGAAGTGCAATACCCAACTTGTGGAGGACTTTTGAAGGCCTTCCCATGATCTAAATTCACTTATGAAAGATGAATTCGAAATATGAGGATGTCTAGTTGTCATTAGATTCATCAAAAAATGCACAAACCTGCTCCAAGACACCTAAAAATTTAATCTCCCAAGACTACTCCAGAAGTGCAACAACTCTCCTGTAGCAACTATATTTTTGGAATTTATCCCAAATAATAATACATGTGTATAAAATTAAGGAGGTTTTTGTTCCTTAGTCTATTATTGACAAAAAAAAAATCACTTTTGTCAAATTCATCTTCCTTACTTCAGAAACAAACTTTGAATTAAGACTGTTGATTAAGGTTGGTTGTCATTGATGTCAACCCTTGAAGAAAGCCCCACAACACAAAGGTTTGGGTAATGGACCCAATATTGTTTGATGTAAAGACGACTCAATATTGTCTTGTCATGGTTGATAAGAAGTAAATATGGATGTGTTAGAATATGAAGGATTGTGCTCATTTTACCATTGAAAATATCTCTATTGTCACCCAACCATAGGCTGAAGCCACCCTCCAAGCACCTTAACCTTGACAGAGAATCACTCTAGAAGAAAACCCTAGGCTAGATAGCCAAAAAAAGGGTAGCGCACCTTTCCCCAAGGATAGAGTACCAACAATAGATGATCAAATAGTCCAAACCCTAGCCAAGAGATATTCCAAGCCAAAATGTAATTGCTAGTTGCAGCAACTACACCGGCAACTCCCCTCCAAACCTGCACACAAAACTGGGCACTGCAGTGTGCACAAGTGATGCTCTGCAATTCTGAGACTGCCTACGAGAATGAAGACTGGCCTCTTGTATTTATAGTAATTCTGGCTAACTGCCTAGGCTAACTTCTCATTCTGGGTATCTGTTAGTTCAGTATATTATTATTTCTTCTGGCTGACTTCTTCTCTTGGAGGATAATAACCTAATATAAATTATCTTCTTTAGATGACAAGACTTCTAGGGTTATTAGCCAACTCATTAGGGTTTCTTCTTTCTTCCTGGAGTATTAGATTCTCATTAGGTTTACATGTGGAGGTAAATACCTCTCGCAGCTACCATAATATCAACACTCCCTCCTAGTTATGGAGGTATTGCAGGTAATGGTATTGAGCACAAAAAATACCATTCACCCAGTAGCATCAACATATTCGTCTAGACTATCTCATGACTAGATAATGAACACCATCATCACCATCAATGTCATCAACTGCATCATCTCTCGGAACCATACTCTATCTGAGTAATCAAACATGATGCTGGATAAGTCACTCACACCACAGAGTGATACAAGAGCCATTCTTCTAATCTGTACATATTTCCTAGAAGAGTAGATGTTCTGAACCATTTTCCATTTGGGAAATATCTGTCCTTTAATCATTCATCTGGATGATAATCATTTACCAAACTAGTGAAAGTCTTCAAGGTAATTGGAACAAAATAGAACACAACTGTATCTATCCATAGTAGTACATAACTACAATCCAGTGGTACACTACCACACCAAGTAGAAAACAAGTACTTGATCAATAACGTATAGTCACGAACAATGGAACACATCCACCATAGTAGTATACATCTATTGTCATATAGGCTTCATAAAAATCATCTGATATCAACCTGCACAGAAACATTGTTATGATATAAACTGAATCATCTGGGCCAATCTTTCACTCACATCTGGGAGATCTAAAAGAATATCTGCCCTCATAGTAGAACATCAATGATGGGTTATCTGCCTTATTCTTCTCAAACAAGAAAGAATGATTGTTCTGATTTCTAAACCTGGACCATTCCTCACCCTGGGCCATTCCTCTGACACTAAACAAAGTGTAACCTGGAGAGAATGAATCTTCCCTAAGGAATGCATGTCCCTGATTGTTGAGCCTAGACCATTCCCCACCCTAGTCCATTCCTCTGGCACTAAACAAAGTGAAACCTAGAGAGAATGAATACACCCTAAGGAATGACTGTCTGAACCATTTCCTCTGTTAACTACAAGAGGAAAATACTGTCCTGTACCAACCTCCAAAACAGACCATTCCTCATGTTAACCACAATGAGAAATCGTTGTCCGCTGAGGCAGGCCAGTCTTCTTGAGTAACCCTCAAGAAGAGAGACTTCCCTAGACCACTCCCCATGTTAACCACAATGGGAAGTCTTTGTCTATGGTACATCAACAATTTGGACCACTTCCCATGTTAACCACAATGGGAAATCGTTGTCCGTCAAAAATCTCAATCCACTTTCTGAACAAGAAAGAATCTTCTCATCCTGGACCATTCTTCGAACTGAAAAATGACTGTCCATCAATCAATAATACATCAATGCTCCCTCCCAACCTGGGAGTCATCTCTTGCTTTTTCAATAAGGAAGTGATCTCCACGAGCTCCAGCTTGAGTATGCAAACTCTTTCATTTTGAACAGAATCTTTTACCAAAATGTCTGCTTATCTGCTCATTTGTGGAGATATGTATTGGAGAACCAATTTATCCTTTCTGGACTTCATCATGGATAATGTAATGCTTGATTTCAAATGTACTTCAGTCTGGAACACTGGTTTTCTTCTGAAGGCTTCATGTAGCTCTGGTTAATAAGGTATATCATTGTTTAATTCCTCTTGCTAGCTCACAATATCATGGCAAGATTCAAACTGAAACATATCCATGTGGCACTTCTTCTATCATCATGATATCTTTGTCATGGATTGGAAATCCATCATCCTGATCATCTGAGTAATCATTCCGATATAATATTTCTGTTATAGAGAATCTTCACCACGCTTCTACTGTTCATTGGAGGTTCTCTACCAAGTTATCTTCTTCCATCTGCATATAAGGGCTTATGCCTCAAAGTCTTGAGGTTTCTCTTCATACGCTCTTTATTGAATTTCTTTGGAGAACATTCTTTACATTCATCTGATGTAGAAATCCAGCCCATGGATATTGCGAATGATATAATGACTCATGTAGAGGCATGTCTGAATTACTAGAACAAGTAATCATCATAGTTTTCTCCCTCCATCTGGGAGAACCCCTAGTTCTGGATCTTTCAATGCTTGCATATATACACTGTTCTTCACCACAACTTTCAATTGATTTCTTTTAGTGAGTTCATATTAGGCTGGTAATCTTGTGATTCTTAATACAATGACTGGTTTTTCTGGCTTCTCTTTCTTTCCTGGAATCTTCATGTTCTTCCTGATGTGTTTCTTTAGTTCTTGGGTCCATGGATTTTCTTATGGATTCCATGCCCTAAATATTCCATTTCTTTCTTTCATCATAGGATCACGGATGTGGATGGACAACCAAGGATACTTTAAGGATTCTCTTTGAAGAAGACTTCTTCTGAGGTTGAACTGGACACGTACTGTCTTTCATGGCTGCTACCATGGATATATACTTCATCATCTTCAGTGGATCATAAGATTAGCTCCCTCCTAATCCTTTCTTCATGTATGAGTGCATATGTTCGGCTCCCTCCGTCTAAGAGAGTCTACGCTTCCATCTTCATTCTTATTGTCTTCTGCAATATATAATTGGCTCTCTTTGTCTAACAGATTCCATGCTTCCATCTTGTTGTCTTCTACAAAATGTCATAAGTATTTCTCTAATTTCCTCTTGATTGCTGACTTCTTTCTGTCTTTGCTTCTTCTAAGTCTCTTCATGATTGATTCGGCTTATCTTGCAATAGCTTCCACATGATTTGTTTGACGTATTTAATCCTTTCATGTGTATTATCTAATGATATCAATCTTTATCTTGTTGTTCTTCCATAGGTATAGTTATTCTTGGAACACATTATTTTCCAAGAGATAGATATACAAGATATGTACAGAGACGATGAAAACAAGATATGTACAAGAAATAAGAAGAGTATTGTTACCTTTAGAAGAAGAAGTCTCTTTCATCCTTCTTAGTCTTCTTTGTAGGTTCATTTTCTTCAAAAATTGATGCTTCATGTTTCTCCTTCCTTTTCTTTAGCTCGGGACAATGAGTCTTGTAGTGACCATACTTTCGACAGTTGAAGCATTGAATTTATGAAATATCTTTCTCTTGATTTGTACTCCTCTTTGAACCAAACTTCCTTTTGTTTCTGAAGTTCTTGAATCTTGTTGTGAATCCCTGATCATCATACTTATTTTGGGGTTTCTCTTTTGCACTGATCTTGGATTCTTCTTGAGAAAAACAAGTCCAAAGTTCTTCAAACGTCAGATACTCCTTTCTTGTGTTCATGCTTGCGACAAATGCATCCCACATCTTGGGAAGACCATTGAGTACTATGTTTACCAATTCCTTCTCTGAAATTATCTCTTCAATAGCTTGTAGTTGATCTCTTAACGGAGAGATTCGCACAAAGTATGATGTTATGTTGTCATCATCATTCATCTTCATGTCACGGAGCTCATTCTTCAGACTCATTACTTGTCCAATGTTTCTGAATGAGAAGAGGTTTGTTAGGCCATTGTACATCTTCTTTGATGAGTCAAGATGGAAAATGTAGGGTATCAAGTGGTCTTTTATATAATCCACTATGATACTCATGGCATTGATGTCACCATCCTTGAAATTCTCCATAACTGCAACGTTCTGTGGTTCCTTCTCTTTTCCTTCTTCAAACTCTGGCTCTACGATCTTTCCTTTCACGATATCCAACACTTTATTCTTGGCAAGGATGAGGTCAATCCTTGTCTTCCACACTCTAAAGTTAGAGGCTCCATCTAACTTGTTCTCTATGAAGTCNCACGATATCCAACACTTTATTCTTGGCAAGGATGAGGTCAATCCTTGTCTTCCACACTCTAAAGTTAGAGGCTCCATCTAACTTGTTCTCTGACTTCATAGAATAAGTCATGGCTGCTTTGACTTGTTCAAACCCTATATTTGACCACAAACTCAAACTTGATGTCTTGGCTTGCTGAGAGTACCAGGAGATGCGCTAGGCTAGGGTGCACTGATCTGTCCATAGATTAGGTCAATCTCTTCAATTAAGGTGTCTCAATGAGAGGATTAGGTTTTCTGCAACTGCACCTGCTTGTAACCCTAGCAACAGTGCTATGGTGACTACTCCTGCTAGAAACCCTAGCGACAGTTCTTCAAAGAGCTCAATATCCTTACGGCTATGTTTCCTTCCAACGGTTAGACTGAATGAAGGAGGTGTGGGCCCATAACCTGTTAGAATATGAAGGATTGTGCTCATTTTACCATTGAAAATATCTCTATTGTCACCCAACCATAGGCCAAAGCCACCCTTCGAGCACCTCAACCTTGACAAAGAATCACTCGGAAGAAAACCCTAGGCTAGATAGCCAAACAAAGGGTAGTGCACCTTTCCCCAAGGACAATGCACCAACAATAGCTGATAAGATATTCCAAACCCTAGACAAGATATATTCCAAGTGAAAACATAACTGCTAGCTATAGTAGCTACACCAAAAACTCTCCTCCAAACCTGCGCACAAAACTAGGCACTGTAGTGCACACAAGTGTTGCTCTGCAATTCTGAGACTGCCTGCTAGAATGAAGACTGGCCTCTTGTATTTATAGTAATTCTTGATAACTGCCTAGGCTGAATTCTCATTCTAGGTATCTGTTTGTTCAGTATATTATTATTTATTTTGGCCGACTTCTTCTCTTGGAGGCTAATAACCTAATATAAATTATCTTCTTGAGCCGACAAGACATATAGGGTTATTATCCAACTCATTAGGGTTTCTTCTTGCTTCCTGGAGTATTCTATTCTCTTCAGGTTTACATGTGGAGGTAAATACCTCCTGCATCTACCATAATATCAACAGGATGAACTCCAAAGTGGTCCCCTTATGGTGAAATACCTCACGGGAAGACGCTTTGTGGAGTAAGAGAACCCATGCTTAATTGTGGAATAATGAGAAGAAGGACAATGAATTTTTCAAGTAAACTATCCTAGATGGATAGTGATTTTCATTCCATTTCCAGTGGTATGTGTTAATGTCACATAACTCCTCACGGTTAGAGAATTATGGCCATGAGAAGTTGGAGACCCCAAGTTTGGGTAATGGACCCAAGTTTGTTTGATGGATAACGGTATGAGTTATGATATACTTTTAGATAATACTATTCTATATGGATAGTACATGTCATTCCATTTCTGGTGGTATGTGGAACTTCACATAACTCCTCATGGTTTGAGAGTTATGGCCTTATGAAGTTGGAGGACCCTCATATGTCATCTAGAAGCCCCAAAAGGTCAAAGTAGTCAAAGTGGTTTAAGATATTTTAAAAGGTAACTAATAAATTGAAGTAATGAGTGTATTCTAATTCAAAGTGAATACAATAAAAATTATTTCAATAATAAATTTAATGGAGAAATTAGAAGTGGGTTAACCCTAAAATAAGGAAAGTGGGGCCAAGTGACCTAGAAGATGTTTTTAAGGAAGCTGCTTGGAGAGTATAAATAAGAGGCAAGGCTCTCTCATTTTAATCACACTTGAGAATATTGAATACCTGTAGGTGTATGAGGTAACCAAAGGATATCTATGCCAAAATTTTGAGGAAAGTGAAGAAGATAAGGCCGAAATGCAAGGAAGGATAAATTCTTTTGATGGTGCTTTCTAAGGTATGTTATTTATAGGTCATCTCACCATTTTCGCTATATTTTTTTATATAATGATTCAGATCATGAAATTTCTATGCCATTGATAAAAAATATCCAAGTATTTTTGGTAAACAGTTCATCTTGTGGGTCGTTGTATTTTGGAATTTAACACTCCGTGGAAAATAGGGTTTGTGGCTAGTCCGGAAACTAGTCAAAAACAGGGTGTTTCGGGTAAAGACGCCATAAATTCTTCATAAAATATCCAAATTCAATGAAACCAAATGTGTTGGTTAGAGTACAGTATTTAGTATGCTTTGTAATAGTTTCAGATAATTTCAACAAACATTTTATGCAGGGTACGCTCTACAAGTTCACTCTCTAGAATAAGCCAAAATTCAGCAAGGTATGCCATTTTTGCTATAACTCCTTTTTTGAGAGGTTCCAAGTAGTGAAAATTGGATTAATTTCATTAAAAACACTGAAAAACATTGTGTATAAGTTTCATATATTTATGCATTACAGGTACAAAGTTATGATTACTTCAAGTTAGGGTTGTTGACTAATCCAAAACTAGGCATGTGAGACTAAAGAAAAGTTTGATGAAAATGCTAGTCTCTTGTTGTTAAAGTTAAGGAAGGTTTGCAAGAATGTGATCATATACACCAGGTATATTACAGAGCTACAAATCA
>JASDQU011248462.1:14191-30832 GCA_032191745.1 Picea mariana | reverse complement strand
TTTCTGATCAAACACCATACAGACAGTCTTATATTGAAAACATTCATAATTTCACTAACCGTGAGCATACATGTCAGAATATTCAAATTCAAGATATAAGATATAACACTTATTAGAAAAACATCAGTGTTGATGCAACTCCTAAGAGGGGTGCTCGTTTCCACCCAACCGTAGGTTCAACGATTCCAAATGGATTTACCACTAGCCACCCCCAAGTTGAGACCAAGATGCTGCGAGACTGAGTCTTTGTTCGCCAGTGACCGAGAACGAAGGTTACTCTCCTTCTTCTCTGCTATCACTCACTTTTTCTATTTCCAGAGTTCTTTTGATCTTCTCTTTTCGATTTCCCCTCGCGTCTTCCCTCTTCCACACCTTTTACTTGCCTTTTCTTTTCTGGTGAGGTTGCATGTGGCATGAATTTCCCCGCGAAGGTCAGGTCCAAGGACTCTACGGATGGGTGGTTCACCCCCATCCCTCATTACTCATGAGGATCCCTCTACCTACCAACCTGCGAGTCATTTATTTTGGGCAAGTGAGCCACTCTTGGTTCTCTGGGACAGTGAAGTCCAAATACGGTATTGGTTTCGGTGGAAGTTAATGCCACTATTTCAGGTGCCTTCCACCACCTTTCTTCAGCCATCGTGGTCTCTTTTTTAGCACATCCCCCTCTCAACAGTCTTGTAATATATATTCATAATATTATTTACATTCATCAGCCTTTTCACAAGGTCCATTCTCATCACACATTCACATTTTTGAGTTTGCCATAGTTCTTGGCTAGTATAGTTATTTTTACAGACTGGGGGAAACAGGGTGTTACACTAGCTAGGCCAAATTTCAGGCCATTCATTTTGGTCTCCATAACAATATCATTGCATACATATTCCTATCTCATTTCCTTCATGGAAATTGGAGTTGTATTATGAAATTTCTGAAGTGGTGATTTGTTTGAGAAGTCTGCAAAAACACTATCTCTTCTTGAAAGGGGTTTTGATGATGTCATGTTTTCTTATGTGTAATCTATGTACTTCCACTACTCATAAATCTCTTTTCTCCTAAAATCAGGCCCATTCCTCTTACTCATGTCTACATTAATAGGCTTACTGGATATGCCATCTGGGTCAGTCTTCTTAGCAATCAAAGATGATCCTATGCCATAACCTCCAAATTTTGGACAAAGAAGTTGTTGAGTAGCCATGCTATCTTTCTGATCTACCAAGTGACCACAACAACACTTGTGATGCATTTGTACTTTGACATATACCATCTGGTAGGAAGTATTGGTTACAGTCTCTAGTGAGCATTCAATAAAAATTTGCTCCTAAGCCTGCAACTGGGAATGCTCCTGCTAGATTTCAAGACTTAATGCATGGAAGACTTGACAAGGTGACTTACCCTCACTCTTTTACGTTCAATACTAAGGATCAATCAGATGAAAGTAACATTTTTGAGAGAATCTAACTATCATAGGGAGGGTAATAATAAACTAGATGCAATTAGTAGATTTAAGTTTCCAAGACATGCAAAAACAATTGATTTTGATGAAAATTTGCTGGCAATTAGTCAATATGGAGGTCATTCTCATCCCAAGATTGTAACAGATCCTCTAACAGGAACAAAAATTCTAATAGATCCTCAGTTGGAATATGATACAAGGATAAACCAGGAGCTGAAAAAGTTGGCCCTTGAGCAACAACATGAACTAGAAGCATTGAAACTAAAACATGAACAAGAATTTCAATATTTGAAGAATCGATTGAGCCAGAAGGGTTGCACAGTGACTTCTTCAAGGAATGTGCTTTCTGAAACTTGTGAATTGCAGTGTAAGATTTTAGTTGAGGGAAGTACATATTTTAGTGATGGAAATAAATCAAAGAGGCTTTCTTTCACATAAATTGCTTCTGTCAGTGCCAGATTTAAGACAATATATGATCTAGAAATGGATTCTAGGACTAGTTATGGAGATAATTGTATCCCTAGCTATACTTATAGAGTGAAAGATTTGTATCCAAAGTGTATCTCATTTTCTTCATCAGAAATTAATGTTAATAGCAAAGCTCAAGAGAAACTCCCTTATAAATCTAAAGATAACATGGCTACTCAACAACTTCTTTGTCCAAAATTTGGAGGTTATGACATAGGATCGTCTTTGATTGCTAAGAAGACTGACCCAGATGACATATCTAGTAAGCCTGTTAATGTAGACATGAGTAAGAGGAATGGTCCTACTTTTAGGAGCAAAGAGATTTCTGAGAAGTGGAAGTACATAGATTACACAAAATAAAACATGACATCATCAAAACCCCTTTCAAGAAGAGATAGTGTTGTTGCAGACTTCTCAAACAAATCACCACTTCAGAAATTTCATAATACAACTCCAATTTTCATGAAGGAAACATGATATGGATATGTATGTAATGATATTGTTATGGAGACCAAAATGAAAGGGCTCTTCAAAGGGCAGGTCAAGAAATTTCTCTAAGGAAAAAGGTAAAAGATAAAGGGGTTGATCAATTGAAAAAACAACAGCTTCAGAGATTAGTTGCTGACCTTGAGGCAAAAGCTCTAGAAGTCACAGAAATGAATCTCGATGCTCCATTGAAGTCTCTAAATTGGGGATGGGCGGAAATCAATAGAACACAAGAAAAATAAATGCATACCAAGGTTCATCCAACCTTCATGTCAAGCCTAGGTTCAAAGGCCATGAAAATCTCATAGCCTTCCGATGTACTTTTTGTGGTTTCTAAAGGAAATCTAGGAAGCCAACTCCATGCATTTTGAACCATCATAGGTTGCAAGAAAGCGAACCTATAACTAGTAAATTTCTTATTATTATTATTATCATTATGAAGTGGTAGAGATTTTTGGTTTTGTAAATCGTTTTTGCGGACTTGCCGTGGAACATAAAAGTGATTTTTTCTGGATACTATGCATCGTCATGCAATTTAAAAGGAGTTTGCATTGCCAACTAGTGCTACCACTACATATTTCAGAGTAGAGTTGGAATTCTGCTTCGGACAAAAATATTTAAATTGTCTGACTTCTTGACATAAAATATCCATCTTCTTGATAGACAAAATCTTTAAATTGTTCGACTTCTTGACATAAATTTTATGTCTTCTTGACAAAAGTCTTGAAGCTACATTAGCAAGGAAAGCGAGAGGAGGATACCTTTACAGCCAGTGCTAGGCTAGTTTAAATTTTGTTTGATTGAAACTTTTGTGTGGATAAAGACTCGAATCACTGACCTGTCGTTGAGTGAAGCTTTCAAAAATTTTGACCGACGAGGAGGCTACTCAAGCTTCGATACATGGACCCACCACCTAACCTATGACATATCAGACTTGGTAACTATGTAGAATGACCAGTTTATGAGTGAAATATTACAAATGGCACAAGCAACATATGTCATTGTTATGTTGTTCGTGCTTATCGCAAATGCCAACACCAATATCACATGCTTGCCAAGTGGTGAGGAAAACATTCTCTGAAGTTGTATCTGTAACTTGAATTTGCAATTCCCAACAAGCCTCGACACAACCAATTCATTTACATGAGCATG
Source organism: Picea mariana (assembly GCA_032191745.1). NCBI lineage: Eukaryota > Viridiplantae > Streptophyta > Pinopsida > Pinales > Pinaceae > Picea > Picea mariana. The sequence continues at coordinate 27,270 of JASDQU011248462.1, read as the reverse complement.
CTCGAACCCTAGTCTTTTGTACAACAAATGTTAACAGAATGGAACACCAGTTTTCTGTATAGGAACACGCACCCATTGAAGGGGAGTGAACATCTAATGTTAACAGGCTGGAACACTAGTTTTCTGTATAGGAACAAGCACATGGAATGATATATCTATCCATGTTGTTACATTGTCCTTCTCTATCATCAAAATCCTCAAATTTCTTCTGCAACCCATGATTTTTGTCATCTCCCTTGGAACCCTTTGAATTACCTCGAGTGAAAAGAGAGACTAGAGGTACTTCCATGACCTTTAATTCCACAGTGAATGATCTATTCTTCCTGTGCACAACATGGTCCATAGCAATACCAGTGCCAACATATTCAACACAAGGAGACTGCAAATCCATGCTAGGTTTATCCAACTTTATGAATCCCAATAAATATATTTTCAACTTAGTAGTAGTTTTGAGCAACTTGGGGAACTGGATCTTGACTCCAGGGACGTTAGAAGACTATGGAAACGAAATATCGATATAAATATCATCCAATGGTGTTGTAGGAAGTTGGAGGGGAAACATCTGGCCATGGTAAAATAAGTTACCTATAGGAGAAATGCAAAAGAACACACCGGCCTAAACAGTGGCGTTGAGAAGAAGAAGAAGAACAAAATGATGCCGCCAACAAATGTTGCTACTCTGAAAAATCCGAAGAGAAGTCACAGTTTTTAAATCAGGATTTTGGATGAAGTTTTTTCAAAATGCACAATTCCAACTCCATCATATTGATAAATATCTTGAATGAATTGTGCTAGTAATATAAAATTGTAACTCATTCGTTATTCATGGTTATTCATTCGTTATTGATAGTTATTCATTCATTATATAATATTTACAAGGACAGGAATTAGATCATACACTTACTGGTAAGTGTATGATATCATAGAACTGAAAAGAAGAAGAGCAGAAAAGTTATATTATGGTAAGATTCATGAATCTTACGTACAATCCAATCCCATGATTTTGAATACTATTCCAACCATCCCATCTGCTCTCTCGCCCCACCGAGATGCATGGGATTAAACTAAATCTATGGATGGGGATTAAACTAAATCTATGGATGGAAGAGTAGCAATCGCCCCACCGGTATGTAGGGGATTAAACTAAATCTATGGATGGAAGAGTAGCAAGAAGTCAATCACAACGAAGATAAAATGCGGTGAGGCGGTGCAGAGAAGTACTTTGAAAACCTTGTACTATTGAGGCGGTAAAATGGAGCCCTAACATACACAGATCGATCTATTTGATGGTGTTCTCATGGCAGTGGAGACGTTGGCCACAATTTTTAATGTGGCCACAATTTTTAAATCCCTCGCATACATAGATTGATTGGTTTGGTGGTGTTGTCAAGGCGGTGGAGACAGTGGCTACACTTATTAAATCCCTCTGTGGGTTTTATAGTCAATATAATGAAGATATTTTCCAAGCAACTAAAAATATGTATGTCAGGATTTCAAAAAACATTAGGAAGACATTAGGCAGTCAATATAATGCAGATATTTGTGTCAATATTTACAAATCCTTGTCAGGATTTCCCATAATGTAAACGTCCAAACTTATGATACATAAAGGTATATGTAAATTTATAAAAGAAACTTGGCAATAAGAGTTGAATATTATTAACCAATAGGAGGTCAAATAAAAGTAAATAAAATATTTTAAAAATGATTGTTTTATTTTTCCTATTCAAAACTTTGAAGATCATACAAAAATACATTTGGTCAACCACAAACTAATTGAAGGTCAACGTTGTAGCGAACACTAGAGTCCTGGCCTTCAGCAGAGACTAATAAGAGAATTATTAGTACCATAGGCAATCACTAAAATGAATTCACTGGACCATTCATAGTTAGAGACGAGAGTAGTTTGAACCTCCCAAGCCATTGAGAGAACATGTTCATTTAATAAATGGAGAGACACATTTGAGCATTGAGTCTCACTAGATCGAAGTCAAAATTAAAAAACTAAGAAGGCTACTAGAGGTTGTTGGAGTACATATATCATCAACAAAGACTCCTGCCAATTATAAATATTCTAATCAATCAGACCAATCTACCTTTTCAAGGTGCTTGTTGGTGCCTTTTTGGCATACATCTCTCAGGATATGTCTTCTATAAGAGATATAACTTTATTTATTCAAATCAGACATGAAGGCATATCCTCATTAAAATTAGGGTTTTAAAAATCAGGCATGATATGCATCACAACTGGGAAAATATTTACATGGATTTGAAAAAAGATAGTCAACAAATTTTTCTAGCTTCGTTTTCCATTCAAAAAGACTAGAAACTGACTTATGAAAATTCATTGATATAAAAATAATATTTCCCTTAAGATTTAAGCTAGAAGATGAACACCGTAGTATCCTAATATTTTCCCTGACACATAAACAACACCAAACTTTGTATAATTGAAGTTCTCAACAAGGAATCGTGGTAGTAAAATAAGTACTTATAGAGTTGAATTGAAACCATTCATAATAAGGGGAGGAAACTGTTATTCCACATCTGATTTTCCTTGGGCAGGGAAAGGTGTAGCTGGAAAACAAAGATCCATTCTCTCCAACATGAACTTTTACCCTTTCCCAACTTTCTTTTGCAGAATGCTTTCACTCGTCCTGAATCCATGTAGGCATAACAGTATCACTCTCACCACCTCCTTCATCTCGTTGCATTCCACTTCTCCCTTGCTCCCATTCCCCATATAATCCAAACTCTACCAAAGTTTTTTTACAGAAATTGAAACTGATTGCACCTAGTAATCTCTAATTTTTCCATATTAGGAAAATCCGATAGAGGAATTCGCTAACTCTCCATAAATTGAAAAGAAAACAAAGGAAATCTTTGCTCACTTGGTAACAAATCCCCCTTTTTTTTTTAAATGGGTGAATGAAAGTTTATATTTTCCCCATAACCCGAAATTTAGGTGAATTAAAGCATAAATCCTGAAATATATCAAATGGGAGGGTGGATTCGCTATCAATAATTCCCATATCTGTAGAAATCGAGTGAATGGAGGTTGCAGTTGGAAATTTCATGGACAAAATTTATTTTTTTATCCCTTTCCCTCATAAAAACCCAGGCTAACCATATATGTGATTTTTTTTTTAAAATAAATTAGGGGCTAATAATAAAATAATAAAAAAAACCAATACAATACAAAAAATTTGCTCCAATCAAAATTTGGAACCCCTTAATTTCGCCCATGAGCGAAATTTTGCCCCTAAAATCATCTATGTTTTTTGTACACCATTTCTAATAAGTAAATGTTAGCCATAATGCATGCATTGGCCAAGTTCATGCAATATCTGGTGGGAGTGAAATTTTGATCATGAAAGATCAGAATAGCCTCAAGTACTTTTTAGAGAAGAAGGACCTTAATGAGAGACAACAAAAGTGTGTGATTAAGATTCAGCCTTATACCTTTGACATAGAATATGTCAAGGGAAAAAACAATGTTGTAGCAGATACCTTGTCTAGGAGACCCTCAGCCTAATTCATGTTAGAGATATCAGTTGATTGGAAGTCCCATTTATTGGTAGAGTACTCCAAAAATAAATTTGCATGTGAGTTAATGGATGGATAGGTATATGATCATAGATGAAATCATATCCTATAAGGGATGAATCTATTTGGTTCCTGAATCCTTGTTTAAGAGAAGGGTGCTTCAATCATTTCATGATTCATCATTAGTAGGGAATCAAGGATTCATTAAAACATACAGACAGATAATAGAAAGGTTTTCTTGGAAAGGTCTCAAGGGAGATGTCATGCACCACATCAAGGAGTGTATCACTTTCCAACAGAATAAATATGAGCACACTCATCCAACATGTCTATTGCAGCCTCTTCCCATTCCAGAGCATAAGTGGGAAAGTGTGTCCATGGATTTCATTACAGGGATACCCAAGGAACAAGGTAAGGATTTCTTATTTGTGGTAGTAGATTGTTTGACAAAGTTTGCTTACTTTTTTTCTATCTCCATGGAATTTAGTGCATCACAAGTGGAAGATTTGTTTTTCCAGAGAACTATTTAGGTTGCATGGGTTTCCTAAAACAATTGTGAGTGAAAAGGATATCATATTTATGAGCATCGTTTGGTAGGAGATATTTCGGCTAGTGGGTATAGAATTAACCCCCATCACTAGCTACCATCCACAAAAAAATGGTCAAACTAATATAGTAAACAATTGGGTGAAATGATACCTCCAAAAATATGTGACAGGGAAACAAAAATCACGGTTCAAGTGGATATATTTGGCTGAATATTTGTACAACACCACTTACCACATGTCTATTGGTATGTCTCCTTTCAAAGCTTTATATAGTTATGATCCTCTCACTTTTGTTGAGATTTTTTTTGGAGACATCAGATATCCTATGGATAAGGAGTGGATACTGGAAAGCCAAGAAATTATTAAAGAACTCAAAGATCGTTTTCAAAGGGATCAAAACTAGCAAAATTTATATCCAAACAAACACAGATTGGAGCATACTTTTGAGGTAGGGGATTTGGTCTATTTGAGGCTACAACCATGAATACATGCATCAAGAAAAAAATAGCATTGAGAAGCTCAAACCACACTTCTATGGGCCTTACAGGGTGAAAAGGAAGGTTGGGAAAGTTGCATATGAATTGGAGCTACCATAAGGAATAAAAATCCATAATGTGTTCCATGTATCATGCTTGAAAAGGGCATTGGGGTAGTATGTTGTTGCTAATGAAAAGCTTCCTCCAGTAGACGAATAAATACATATGAATTTTATTCCAAAGGAGTTTTAGGATATGAGTGTGAAGCAACTAAGGAATAGGGACATCAATGAATACTTAATCAAATGGAAAACATTTCCTATAGAAGATGCCACTGGCGAGAGTGAACAGGTTCTACAATAGACCAATTCAGGATTGCTTATGGGAAAGAAATTTCTAGTAGTGGAGATTGTAATGTCCCCTTCTTCTTGAAAAGATTATTGAAATACTTACTAGTCTATTCACTCCTTTAGACTTTAGTCTCATGGGGAAAAGGGGGCTAAGAAGCACAAAACTAGTCACTAAGGAGTAACAAGCTATATTATTAAAGTGACTTTGATTTAAGCATTGAAAAGGGTTAATTGACTTGGAGGAGGAAATGGAGTAATAATTTAGAATTCAATAAATTAACTTAAGTCAAAATTAAAATATGGAGGTATAAAAGAGAGAGGGGGGTGCCTCACTCGACATTCATGTCATTTTTCACTTAGCATATTTGAGCTCTGCAACTTGAATGTTTTGAGGGTTTTAAGTAAACAAACCCTAGAGATCAACAAGGAGGTGAAATATTCCTATGTTTTTGGTACAATCTTGGTCAAGGTGGTGAAAAATCCCACCCTCACCATTCTACTCGGTTTCAGATTCATCTCAAAAGGTATTGTGGAGACAAAGCGCAGGTTTGGGGGAGTTTTTTGCAGACTGGGTGCATTGTTTCATGAATAAGGTTTGATATGCCTAAGAGGAGGTAGATATGAAGCCAAAACCTTCCCAGAAGGTTTTTCCATCACCAAAGCACCTTATTCCATCAATTTGTGTGGGGTTTTCTCTTCATGTTGATTTGTTATTGCACGAGGGTGAATTTTCTAAAGGAGGGCACACTGTCACTTGTGGATACAGTGAGTTGGAGGGATTGATCACTCATAGAAGCTAAAGAAACTCACTCTATATGTTTCATATCACCAGATCTATAGATCTACAAATTTGTTTTAGTGTTTGGAGGGAAGAATAACAGAAGCCAAAATTCTTAGGGGTTTCCTAGCCAGGAGGTGTGCGACTCAGCCAGATCTTGGTGTCAGTATTTAGAAGGGAAATAAATTGATCTTGTCCAGACTTGTATGCTTCTATTGGAAGGATATAAGGACTCAAAACTTCCCTTCCTTGTATCTTGAAGGTATATTCAACCTCAGCTTCTATATTTCTTTATTATTATTCAAGATCTGTATATCTCTTATATGGAGGAAAACTTATTAACTAAATAAAGGTCAGAACTGAATTTGTTTGGTTATTCTCTTGTGTTCTCTCCCGTATCTCATTATTTCCATATATTTTTGTTCTGTTTCCATCATTTATATGCTATAAAACTCAACAAACCATCCCCAACACAACTTTGAGAAGAAACCTACAAAATATTTAAACGAACATTCAAGCAAATCATAATCAAACCCTTAAGTTCCTAGTGAATCTACTTGGGAACATTACAAAGGGGGAAGTCCTCGAGGAGTGGAAAAAACAAATTGGTGCTTGAAGATGATATATTGGAGGTCAGGATGCATGGAGGGTATCTCATCTATTTGAATGGAATGGAGTTGGGAAATAATACATGAATGACCTTTATTGAGAATCTTTTACATTCGATGGGAACTGATGATTTCAGGAGAACCTGTTGTGAGTCCTTGAAATTGATATTGTTGTCCCTCCTAGTGGAATTTCATGGTTAATTCATTAAAATCCATGAGAATGTGTCCCAGAGTGTGTAACCATTAAGCACCTAGCACAATGTCACAACCTCCCATATCGATGGAAAACATGTGATATTTTAGGTGGTACTATGCAATTTGAAGGTGTACATTTTCACAATTCCCACCACATTTCATGGACCCACCATTGGCTATCATGATTTGAAAATATTTTACGACACAAATACAGAAATTGGTTTCATGGGTAATGCGGCGGTGAATAAAATTATGGGTGCTTCCACTGTCAACAAGGATGATAACTTTCTTATTCTTAATATATCCAATGAGCTTGAAGCTTTGTGGAGTAGAGAAGCCAGTGAGGGAATGCAATGAAATCAAGGGTTCAACTTCAGGTGGGTCAGCGGGATCCATAGTATCATCTGAAAGGGGTAGTTCTTCAGCAGGCGGAAATACAACTTCTTCTTCAACAACATCCTTTGAAATGGCCATAAAAAGTTTTTGTTCCTTACACTTGTGCCCGAGAAAACATTTTTCATCACAATTATAACAAAGACCCTTGAGTTGGTGCTCATCCATTTCAACCCGATTTAATTTATGGAACTTGAGGGGAGTGGCAGTGGGGGTAGGATCTGTGGGGTAGGGGTGAGGAACAAAAGATGATTTTTTGTTCTAGGAAAAAAAAACTTGTTAGGATTCTTTGGCACTTTTAATAGCTTCCAACCAAGTCTAAGGGTGAGCCATGAGGAATTGGGTTTAAATTTCATCCCTTAGGCCACTGAAAAAGCATAGAAGAACACTTTTTCCATACCCTGTGTTCTGAAGGCCAAATGCTCAAAGGAAGATATAAAGTATTCCACTGTGCCTGATTGTTTCAACTTGGTCAAACATCCTAAATAGTGGGTGTCAATGTCAAAATGTTCATAGAGATATGCAACAAATTGGGTCCATGTACTATACCCATGGCATGCATTTTTACGTCATTACCACCATTGCTAGGATTTAAGATCGAGATAGAGAACAACATAACGAATTTTGGCCAACTCATTGGTACTACCATGTTGAGAGAAATAATGATCCATTTGAGTGACCCAACCCATGGGGTTAAAGCTATCAAATTTATTGACCTCAACTCAGGGAGGATGGGGTTCATGATCAAATGATTTGGATTGAAAAAGCATATAATTGGAGGAATCAAAAACATTTAAGTGGGACAATTATTCTGATAAGGAAGGGCCCTGGGGGTGGTTCAACAACTGGTTGAAAATAGACTGGAGGGTGGAAAATTTTCCCCTGAATTTGGAATCCATGGCTTCAAATTATTGTTGGACATGGATCTCTAACTTTTCAATGCGTGAATTGGCGAAAGAAATATTAGAAGTCACTTGGTTGAGGGACTCCTTGGTCTGAGTGATGGAATATTGTAGGTCTTGGTTGAGAGTGGTGGCCTTTTGGATATGAGAGGTGCCTGTAAGGAAAAGGGGGTGGGTGGGACCATAAAAAAGAAGGAATTATAAGTTATATGTCGAAATCCTATTGCCCAAAGTTGTTTGTTCACCTTTCTTACTAAGTCTTCCATCTGTTCATCTTTTAATCAACCCACTGGCTAAAGTTAGGTCGAGACCTCCTTTGCTACTTACGTACCAGACCCAGTCCCTGAGTTAGAGTAATATCTCCTCGAGTCTTTATCTCCATTTGATCACCCCTTTATAAACAAATCGTGACATTAAATTGATGGGTGTCGGGCTCTGCTCCTGCAAGAAATCCAGGAGCGACTTCTGACGCTAACATTTCTGGCGCCGTTGCCGGGGACGAAGTTGAATATTTTCCTTGGGATTGAATGACAACGATCAGCTGATTCTGAAGGTGCATTAGATATCAGAACTATTGAGATTGCTACTGTGCACCTAGCGACTCTATTGTGACGACTCCACTGGAGCAAACCCGCTGTTTTAATTGTGGCTTCCAGAGGCAGACATACGCGGTCACATCCACAGTTGCCTCTAGCTACACCTGTAACTAATCCAGAGGTGGTTATCAGAAAAGGAAAGGCCTCTAAAGAATAAGCGTCCACCACTGAACCAGGTAATCCACTATATCCTCCTGTGGGAACTCCTTTTTCTCCTCCTCATACTTTTGACAGACCTGTTTCTGAGGTTTCCCGTTTCCTAAATTTCGGGAGTGTTCCTGTTGAGTTTTCCTCTCCTGGTCTGGGACCGGAGGGAAAAGACCTTATCACTCCCCTCTCCCCTGAAACTATGCCTTAGCATAGACTCGGAACCACAGAAGATTTCCCCACTCCTATCTTTACCACTCCTGCACAAAGAAAAACCCCTACTTACTTGAGCTCGTTAGCCTTCTCCTTAAATCCCCTCTTGTCTCCTACTCCACTTCGTGACTCATTCCCAGTAGCCCCATCGTGAACTCCTTCTCCTCCCAACTCTCCTCCACCTAATATTCCTATGGCTGGTGCTAATCCCCCTCTAACTAGAATGGACGCCATAGTTGCTACCCGATATGCTCCCTTGATCCTACCTCAACCTATGCATCCTCTCCCTGTCGGAGACTACTTGAAGTATATGCCCAAGTTCACTAGGGAAGGAGACATAACTTCCAAAGAGCACCTGGCTGCTTTCTACAGTTATGCAGATAACCTCAACATTGAGAATGAAGATGTCTGGATGAGGGTCTTCGTCCAGAGCCTAGATGGCGAGGTGAGGAAATGGTTTAGAGGATTGACCCCCGGATCTATTGCTGGAATTGAAGCCCTGGATAGTGTTTTCCTGAGGCAGTGGGGAGATAGGAAGGATTTCTTGTATTACATGACAGAGTTTGGGTCTCTGAAGAAAATGGAAGGAGAATCTGTTTCTGACTTCTCCAAAAGATTCAATAAGATGTATAAGAAGATTCCTGCAGAGATAAAACCCTCAGAAGCCTCTGCCCAGATTTCCTATGCTGGTGCATTCGACCCTGATTTTTGTCTTCTATTGAGAGAAAGAAGAGCCACCACTTTAGCTCAAATGAAAGATGCGGCCATAGAGGTGGAATCCAATGTGTTAGCAGCTGATAGACTGAGGAACAAGGCCGAAGCAGACAGGAGAAAAGGAAGGTCGTAAGCCTCGACTTCTGACCCATTGGTGCCCCACCCTCAAGTGGATGAACTGACTAATATGGTGAAGTCTCTGTCTGCAGAGATGGAGAGAATGAGGGTGGAAGGGAGGCAAGCATATAAAGGCCCTCAGATCACCTAAAATAAAGGAGGTTTTAGGAGGCCAAATAATTTTACCCCCCCTAATATGCAAAGAGAGAGAGGAAGAGACAGAGAAGACCAGAAAATTCAGGCCCCTTTTCAAAACCATTTGGTGGCCGATGAGGAAGAAAGAGAAACATATGAGCTTGATCTTGAAATCCACTACTTAGAAGACACTCCTCCTTTTCCTCATCTGACTCAATCAACATACGAGGAGTCTCTCATGAACAGTTAGCTAAATGAATTGAGCAAAGGAGACAATGCTAGTGGCGGTCGAGGAAGGTATAACCTGAGGTCCGACAAAAGGACAGCAGCACCTGATATTCCTAAGTGATCCACTAGAATAGATAAACTTGCTAATGCAGTAGCCGACAGTCACAAAGGTAAGAAATCTTAACCCCTCACTCCCACTGTCCACAATCATGTTCCTGAAATAAGAGAAATTCCAAAGCCTACATCTTCTTTTAATTTCGAGCATGAGATTCAAAAGATCAAAATCCCTGTGCCCCTCACCGAGATGATTAAACATGAAGAATTTAAAAAACGCTTCTCTGAGCTTGTACAGTCTGAAGCCTCATGCCTTCCCACGGACTCCATAAATCTCCAAGATGAAAAGCCAGCAGTTGTCCTAGGTCCCATGGTAGAAGATAGAGATGATGCATCCCCTCCCTTCTACACCTCCCTGAACATACATGATAAAGTGTTGCACAACTGCTTAATGGATTCAGGGGCTTCTCACAAACTCATGCCGGAAGAGTTAGGACTAGAAGTCGCCCGAGCCTATCATGACCTCTTTTCTTTTGACTCTAGGAGAGTTCAGTGTCTCGGAGTTATTAAAGACCTGGTCGTGACCTTGCTTCAACTGCCCATGAAAAGCCTGGTCATGGATATTGTAGTGGCCGATGTTCCTCCCAAGTTCGGTATGTTGTTGTCAAGATCTTGGATAAAAATACTGGGGGGAACCTTGCAAATGGACCTCACATACGCTACTATCCCAGTGTTTGGGGGAGAGCATAGAAGACTGTACAGGGAAGCCCAGCTGGCCTACATAATCAGTGATGAAGCCAACCCTACCAATCATCCCATCTTCACATTGGACACTAATTTAGGCTCCAGTTTACTACAACTCACCCATGACCCCGAGACTACTCTCAAACTCAGAAAGCAACCCACTGTTTCCCCTGAAGTTCCTCCCTTCGTCACCCCAATCTGGAAAATGTTCTTTGATGGAGCCTATTCCCGAGAAGGCGCTGGAGCTGGGGTGGTTTTTGTGTCACCTGCTCAAGAGATCACATCTCTGTCATACAAATTAGAATTCGAAGCTACCAACAATGTGGCAGAGTATGAAGCTCTTATCTTGGGATTAAGAGCTACAAGGAAAATGGGAATTCAGGAGGTAGCAGTGTTTGGAGATGCAGATTTGGTGGTTCAGCAGATCAGGAACGCTTATCAAGCTAAGCATCCTCGACTCAGGAATTACAGGAATAAGGTTTGGGACCTTATTGACAGTTTCTTCTCAGCGTTTAATATTTCTTTCATCCCAAGAGAGGAGAACACCTTGGCAGATTCCTTGGCTACATCGACTAGCAATTTCAAAGTACCCTTGCCGCCCAAATTCAGATATGATGTAGAGGTAAAATACAGGCCCTCCATACCTGACAACGTCAAACATTAGAAGGTATTCGAGGATGATCTTGAGGTCAAGAGGTTCTTGGAGACTGTTGAGGAATTTTCAGAAATGCACATTGACCAAGACGCCGACTCAGAGAAAGAGATCGATGGGGGTAATTTTTTGAATAAGATTGTAGAGCATGACATTGTACAGCTACCTAGCAACCATATTCCCAGAGGACTAGTTCCTTTGGAAAGACTTTTTGATGGAAATGATGTATCATTAAAAGGAGAAGTCTCGGAGGAGGACGCTGGTACTATTTAGTGAAACATTGGGATCGAGGGTGAGCCCAAGTATGTCAAATTGTCAAGAAGTCTGACAAAGGAGCAGAGGTCTAAATACATTAGACTTTTGAGGGAATTTGCGGATGTTTTCGCCTGGACATACGAAGACCTAAAAACATATGACATTTCTGTCATCGAGCATAAAATCCCATTAAAAGAAGATGCAAAGCCGTTTAGGAAGAAAATGAGACAAATCAATCCTATGCTACTGCCTATCATGGAGAGGGAAGTGAAGAAGCTGCTTCAAGCTAAGATCATTGTACCGCTGAGATATTCGGAGTGGGTGGCTAACTTGGTGCCAGTAAATAAAAAGAGTGGAGAGATCTGGCTCTGTGTAGACTTCAGAAACCTGAACCGGAGCTCATGAAAAGTTAATTACCCTTTACCAAAGATGGAACATATACTGCAGAGGGTAACAAGAGCTTCCAGGATGTCCATGATTGATGGTTTCTCTAGCTACAATCAAGTCTCTGTTCTGCCCGAGGACAGAGAAAAGATGGCATTTACAACCCCATGGGGCACATTCATGTACGCCAAGATGCCGTTTGAATTAATGAATGCAGGGGCGACGTTTCAGTGTGCCATGGACATAGATTTTATTGGGGAAAAGGATAAATTTGTGGTCGTCTACCTGGATGACATCAGAGTGTTTTCAAAATCTGATAAAGAACACCGTTGTCATCTCAGGAAGGTTTTTCTGAAATGCAGGAGTTTTGGCATTTCATTAAATCCCAAGAAGTCTTCGTTCGCCATGCAGGAGGGAAAGTTACTWGGCCACATAGTATCAGCGGAAGGAGTCAGGATTGACCCTAGCAGAGTTGAGGCAATACAAGCATTATCAATCCCGAGGTCCAAGAAGGAGGTCCAATCTTTCCTTGGTAAGATTAATTTTCTGAGGTGGTTTGTGCCTAACTTTGTTGAGAGGGTAAAGCTTATAATAGCCATGTTGAGGAAAGGAAATGAAGCGAAGTGGACTTCTCAATCACAACATTCCTTTGAGCAAATAAAGAAAGCACTGACTGAAGCTCCTGTGTTTATCAGTCCCGACTACTCAAAGGATTTCCTTATTTTCTCCTTTGCCTCACCTGACACGGTGGCTGTTGTTTTATTATAGAAAAGAGAGGATGGGATAGAGCAACCTATTGCCTATTTTAGCCGAGCATTGAGGGATGCCGAAGTCAGATATGACAATATGGAAAAGCAAGCCTACACATTGGTAAAGGCTCTCAAGGTGTTTAGAATTTATGTCCTGCAATCAAAAATCTTATCTTATGTCCCCTCAGCTGTGGTTAAAGATATTCTCATTTAGCCTGACCTGGACGGGAGGAGGAGCAAATGGATAGCTAAGATTCTAGAATTCAACCTGGAAATAAGGCCCACCAAATTGATA
>JASDQU011248461.1:5090-25567 GCA_032191745.1 Picea mariana | reverse complement strand
TCTCTCTTTCACATTTAATATGATACAGTAATATGATTCTTTCCTATAAAGCTTGTTGTGTTTTATTGTATGATTCCTTGATCACATACATAGGTTTATATTGAGTTTATGCTATTGCTATCACTTTGGTTGGTTGCATTCTTTTGCAGGATCATCATTGTATGAGCATTGGAACGGAGCTAGGATGGCGATGGTGAGAGGAAGCGATGTTTAAACTGTATGTCATCCATCCCTCTTTGGTTAGTAAATTCAATATCTAAAATTTAAGGAAAGCGTCATGTTCTGGTGTGTTTTGTTCTAGATCTAGGTGGATCTAGGGAGATCAGTTAGTGTCTGCACCTACCGATTTGTCCGATAACATTAACACAGAGGAGTTTTGTTGTTACGCGCATAAGTATGAGTATAATTTGTTTCGCGACAATATATTCAGTAGTATGCACTGATATTTGAGTGCGAAGGAATATGTTAAACTTGACATGGTGCATGCATAAGACAAAAACGCATGTGGAATATCGATGCATAGTATCGAACTGTGCACAATGGATATTGGTGCACAATGCCATAATAGTGCGCGTAAGTAGTCGGTACGACAAAGAAGAAATGCACAGTAGATTTAGGTGCACGGAGAAGCGTTTACCTTGTAATATTGCTATGCACGATAATATAAATGAACAGGTCAAGTTAATGCACGCGAAGTCACTTGGAAGGTGAGCAGTCTGAGTTTAAATTGCATAATAATAAAAGAAAAATAAACACATAACTGCATTGAAGCATTAATTAAAAAGAATTCTGAATTTTAATTTCTTTCGATTTAGACAGATGAAAATAAAATATAAGATTACAAGAAAAATTTATCATAAAATAAAACAAGAATCATAACATCACCAGATAGAAATTGTAATAAAACAGTCTAAAATCCATTCCTGTATTTATATAATCATATTAATCACAAAATTACAAAAGGGTGATGACAGCAGTTAGCCTGTTGTCAAAAGGGCCACTGAAGAACAGGCCTGTCATCTCTGGTACTCTTTACCTCCACTACTGGTTATTCAAAATTTGTTGAGACATGCTTATCTTAGTTGAAGACTTACTTCAGCTTAGCAATCTCCACCTTTAAAGAGGATTCTAACCAGACAAGTTGATTTTCTCCAACACTTTTGGCCGCTTCAATCGTAGATTCCTCCTTCTTATATTTCTTACTCCTTTTCTTCTTAGTGGCTGACCTGTTGATGACTAAATCCTTTATAATGAGATTCATCCTGACTTCCAATCGCGAGTCTATAACCGGCTCTGTGTGGAACTTAGTTTCTAGAAGGTGCACGAGGACCCTTTCCTCCTTATTCGTAGAAAAGCCTAGCATGTTGCTCGAATAACCAGTCTCACTTGACTTAGCTTTGTCCATGTATCTCAGGTTGAGGATACCGAAATGTGTCTCTACAGAGAGCAGGAAGTCAAGTAGATTGAAGATTACTATGGATATGGATACGCAGATATCTTCATACTTAAGGGAGTAGTAATTATAGAACTCCATTTATGAAGCGCAGATAGATTACGTACAAAGCACGTTGGGTTTCCATTCTTGGCCAATCCATTTCGAATGATTAGCTTTTGAGTTTGTTACATGGCGACGTTCAGCTAACGTCACATGGTTGTGAAGTACCGAACGAATGAAGCAGGGTGATTTGACTAGTCGTCACCCACTCTACGAGTGGTGGATTTGGCATGTTGAGACATGTAATACCACGTCTTGGTGAAATTGGTTTCGACAATACCACCTTCTTGTGTGAGTGTATCTCAGAAGGCACTACACGTCAGCATTCTCGAGACTTGGGATCTTCTCTAGAATTGTTGTGGTGATAACACCAGGAAATTGGGAGTGATAATGTTGATGTGTATGTTGAATCGAAATGGTGCATTGTTGATTGGTTAGTCTGATTAGTTTCGATGGCTGCATGTTTTGTAGAATTAACAACAACTCGGTCAGAATGGACCAGTGCAGAGTCTGTAGGAATGGAAGAGGCACAGAAGAATTACAGTCATCAAAGAAAGAGCAGAGGGATGGATGTCCATTTCGGCATGGAAGGAACAAACTCCAATGGACATGGAGAAGAAAGGAATGAAGATATGAATATGGCTGAGACCATTAATAATTTGCAGAAGGATGTCCAAATCCATAAAGATGATAATGAAAGGCTTATGAAATCCAAATAGCAGCAAGATGACTTCAACATGAATCTATTGGAAGTTTTGAACAGAATAGAGAAGAAATTGGCTAAGGAGAGTGACTCAAGTAGATCTGAGAGTCACAAATCTTCAGAGGAGAAGAGAGAAGTAAAAAGTGCTAGTAGGCATCACCATCATTCCCATAAGAGAGCAAGAAACAACTAAAGCCTATCCCCTACCAGAAGGTATACGAGATCTGGGGTGGATGAGCTATGAGGAGAAATGAACAAAATCANAAAACATGGTTTCTATGCATGAGGAAGTATTTTCAATTGCATAATTATTCTTCTCATGATGAAGGTAGAATTGTTATTTATCAACTCAAAGAAAAGGCCTCCATGTGGTGGGATCAACTTATGCAGGTACAACACATTGTAGAGAAAAGTGTTACTTGAAGAGAATTCAAGAAGTATTTTGAAAAGAAGTACTTGAACAAGAGATAATATGACAAGAAAATGAAAGAGTTCTTTGAAATAAATCTTGGAAGTATGACCATAGATGAATATGAGAGAAGGTTTCTGGAACTGTTGAATTATGTCTCTTTCATTAAGGATGAGACATTCAAGATTCAATGGTACTTAAGTGGATTGCCAACGTTCATCGGTGACAGAATACAGTATGATGATCCCAAGACATTAGAAGAGACCATAAGAAGAGTTAAATGCTTATATGACTAGCTAAAAGTAAGACCAACTTTCCAAAAGGCTTGGGAAGACAATAAGAAATTCAAGATGGATCAGAGAAAGAAGGGAGCTAAGCCACCATTCTTCAAAAATAATCCACAATGGCAGAAAACACATAAGGAAACCAGATTGATTGACACAGGGAGTCAAGGGCCAAGACAGCCACCTATGCAATGTTGGGGTTGTAAAGGAGACCATAGATTCAGATATTGTCCTCATAGAGGTGAAAAAGGTAAGGTTGTTCACAATGTACAATGAGCTGAGACAGTAGAGGACATGGGCAGAAATGTGCGAAGGATTTATGCATCCTTGGACAACAATCAAGAAGAGTATCAGTCCCACATGATTGAAGTGGAAGGTATGATCAACAACCAAACCCTTGCTATTTTAATTGATTCAGGAGCTAGCCATAGTTATATAGACCCTAAGATGCTTGAAAGTTTGCAATTACCAAGAAGCAAGCATGGGAAATCCTGGTTGGTGCAACTGGCTACAGGAGCCAGAATAAAATTTAATGAGATGGTTAATTTCTACCTCATAGACATGAATGGACTAAATACCAGGGCAGATTTGAACATCTTACCCTTAGGTTCCTATGATTGTTTAATTGGGATGGATTGGTTGGACTCACATAATCCTCTATTGGATTTTCATAACAAAGCATTCACTTTCTTGGATGAATAAGGGAACCAAAGGAAAGTGCAGGGAATTCCCAGGTGTTGTTGGGAAAAATACCCTACAGACTAGCAAACTAGGGTCAGACTTGCATGCAGATTTTGACCGTAAAGAAATTACTTTTTTTTAACCTACAACCCGAAACTTAAACCCCTCTTTCACAATGCATGCATGGAGAATGACTACTAACCTTGTACCCAATGTTCGACGTAGATCCTCCGTTGTGCTTTGACCACTTTCTTGCGCTGCTCCTTCCAAAGATAACCTGCAATCAAGACAAACAACTATGCATGCATGCTACTTTTCTACTAAAGGGTTAGAAATTAAGCATAAATTAACCAAAACATAGATAAATCATGCATTGGGATGGAAAAAGTATTCTTTTATTATTTGAAAAATGAATCAACTTACAATCAAAGTCGAGACCAGCCACCGCTCCTTGATCCTGATCCTGGGCTCCTCTTCTTATGTCCTCCAACTGCTTCGCGTTAAATCTCCTTTGGCATGAGGAAAGGCTAAAGGGTTGGGACAATGGATTCTGTAAATGGGAAGAGTTTCTTCGCTATATTTTTTCCTCCTCCAAATGGTACCCCTACCCCTTATTTTATAGGCTAGAAGGAGCTAGGGTTTTGGATGAAGTCTCGGCCATGCATGGCCAAGAGTTTCAGTTAACTGACCCATAAATTTTTGTTCCGTCAGCAAATTTCCTTTTTTTTGTGCTTTGTTAGGTACACGCGAGCTGTAGTGGGCCTACCAGCATGCACACACGTGCAGTAATGGGTTAGGGCGCGTGGGCCTTGACACAAGAGGATTTTCAAAGAGTTTGTTCAGTATAGTTTTGGAAAAGAAGGGATATGAGTTGGCCTGATGCCAGGTAAGCATGTGTGGTGAAATTTAGGGTTATAACACCAGGGTGGTAACCATTAGAGAAATTTAAGCATTACAACTAAATAAATGTTATAGAAGAGGATGTCAAATGTTTGCAGCTCATATGGAGGAGACACCCAAAGACAAGTTGCCAAATTTGGAGTATTATGCAGTCCTGAAAGAATTTGAAGATGTATTCAAGGAAGTTCCAGGACTACCCCCAAGAAGAGACATTGATTTCTCTATAGATTTGATGCCTGGAGCATCGCCAATATCAAAGACTCCTTACAGGATGAGTACACCAAAATTGAAGGAGTTGCAAATACATCTTGAAGAACTTCTAAAGAAGGGGTATATATGCCCAAGTGTATCACCTTGGGGTGCCCCAGTATTTTTTGTGAAAAAGAAAGATGGAACGTTAAGATTGTGCATTGACTTCATACAATTGAATAAAGTGAATGTTAAGAACAAATATCCTCTACAAAGGATTGATGACCTCTTTGATCAATTGAAGGGTGCAAGGATATTTTCAAAGATAGATCTCAGATTAGGATACCATCAAGTAAGAATTAAAGAAGAAGATATTAGCAAGACCACCTTTAGGACAAGGAATGGTCATTATGAGTTCACCGTGGTATCATTTGGATTGTCAAATGCACCAGCTATTTTCATGAGCTTAATGAATGGTGTTTTCTGAGAGTATTTGGACAAGTTTGTCATTGTCTTTTTGGATGACATTCTTATATATTCCAAGTTAGAGGAAGAGCATGAACATCATTTGAGGATGGTGTTGCAAGTATTGAGGGAACACCAATTGTATGCCAAATTGAGCAAGTGCTCATTTTATCAGAAACAAATTCATTATTTGGGGCATATCATCTCAGAAGATGGGATAGCAGTGGACCCTGAGAAGGTAGAAGCCATTAGAGAATGGATAGCACCAAAGAATGTGATAGAGGTCAGATCTTTCATGGGCCTTCCAGGTTATTACAGGAGATTCATTGGAGGATTCTCAAAGATAGCACACCCAATCACTTCCTTGCAAAGGAAAGGTATGAAGTTTCAGTGGATAATGGACTGTGAAAGGAGTTTGCAACATTTGAAACAATTATTGACAAGTGCTCCAATACTAAGGATCGCAGACCCAAATGAAGATTTCATTGTATGCACGGATGCATGTAATGAAGGACTCGATGGAGTCCTTAGTCAAAATAGATTTGTGATATGTTATGAATCAAGGAAGTTGAAGGAGCATGAAAGAAACTATGCCACTCATGATTTGGAGTTGGCATCCATAGTGCATGCCCTGAGGAAATGGAGGCACTACCTCATGGGAAAGAGGTTTGAGATAAGAACAGACCACAATGGTTTGAAATATTTATTTGATTAGCCAAATCTAAATGCTAGACAAATAAGATGGTTAGAATTTCTAAGTGAATATGACTTTGATATAAGGCATATCAAAGGGAAAGAAAATAAAGTGATTGATGCACTCAGCAGGAGGGTGCATGAGCTTCATGCTACAACCATCAGCATGTATCAGACTGATGTTCATAGAAAAATTTTGGAGGCTGCAAATATATATATGTAGTACAGAGAATTGGTAGCAATGATACAGCAAGGTAAGACACCACAGAAGATGGATAATTATAAGTTGGGAGTATATGGAATACTGTTGCACAAGAACAAAATTTTTATACCAAATGTCTAGGACTTGAAACATATAATTTTGAATGAGATGCATAATGCTCCTTATGTAGGACACCCTGGATATTAGAAAACCATAACAGCGGTCAAGAGCCAATACTTTTGGCCAGGTATGAAGAGATAAATTGCATAATACATCGCTAGGTGTATAGAGTGCCAGAAAGTTAAAATAGATCATAGGAACCCAATAGGATTGCTGCAACCTTTGCCCATTCTTGAATGGAAGTGGGAAGTGGTGAAAATGGATTTTATTACGAGATTGCCTAGAACAGGAAAGCTACATGATTCGATTATGGTAGTGGTGGAAAAGATTACAAAAACTGTCCATTTTATTCCACTAAAAACTACTCACAAGGTAGCAGATATTGTTGATATTTTCATGAAGGAAGTGGCACGATTGCATGGAATTCCTAAAACGATTGTGTCTAATAGAGATTCGAAATTCACCTCAAATTTCTAGAAAGGATTGTTCAAGGGATTCGGAATGAATCTGAACTTTAGTACAGCTTATCATCCAGAGTCTGATGGACAGACAGAAAGAGTGAATAGGGTGATAGAATTCGCTTATAACAATGGGTATCATGCATCATTGAAAATGAGCTTGTTTGAAGCACTTTATGGCAGAAGGTGCAATACTCCAGTAAGCTTGGATAATCCAGCTGATAAAACCATAGTTGGGCCAGAACTGATCAAGGAGATGGAAGATCAAATGTTAAAAATTAAGTAGAATTTGAAAGATGCCCAAGACATATAGAAAAGTTATGCTGACAAAAACATAATCCACAGAGAATTCAAAGTGGGTGATCATGTTTTCCTGAAAGTGAAATCTAACAAGAGCTCCCTGAAGTTGGGAAGCTACGCCAAGTTAGCAGCCAGATTTTGTGGACATTTTGAAATCCTAGAGAGGATTGGTCCAGTTTCTTATATGATTGCATTGCCTGCATCTATGTTTGTTCATAATGTATTCCATGTATCATTTCTAAAGAAATATATTCTCGATGCTAATCATGTTATTGATTGGAATGTTATTCAGGTGGAGAAAGAAGGCACTTTCCAACTGAATCTGGTGAGCATCCTGGATCGAAAAATCAAACAATTCTGGAATTGAGCCATAGTGTTTGTAAAGTTCCAATGGACCTGGTACGAACATGAACATGCTACTTGGGAGCATGAGGATGCAATGCAGGCAGAGTACCCGCATCTTTTTAAATAATGTTGAAAATTTTGTTGTATATGGGTACATGATGCAATGAGGATAATGCATAAATAAGGGGAGGGGATTGTAATATCCCTCGGCCGAACCCAAATGTAAATATAATCCAAGTATATTTAAGCTAGTGAGATGTTTAGACATCATTTTTGTAATACACCTTTCATGGCATGGTGCATGCATATACTGCGCAGTAAAGGGATGTAATGTGCACATTTCTAAATATCGCACATAGTAAATAAGGTGCGCGCAACCTTAAAGACAGAGGATACAGCACACAGTAACAAAGTGCACGCGATATTAAGGTCAGCGAACCTTTGTGTATATAATATGCATTATAGGCTGATGAAACAATATTATAAGTCAGAATGCTTATGTCTTGGAATTAAGCCAGTGTGCCTAGATGTCAAGGGCCAATGCGCCTACTTTGTACATGACTCATGATTAATATAAAATACATCACTACGTGCAGACCAGCCATGATAAAAGAGATGGGGGACTGAACTTCACCAGTTAGGGTAAGGGAGAGCCAAAAGTCAAGGAATATTATATTAATATTTCCTAAAACATAAAGTATGGATAATTAGTTTATCCTAAGTTCTAAAGTTGGGGACAAGTGGACAAAAGTAACTTCTAATATGACAAGTGTCAAGTTGGGGGAATTCATTCATATCATGGGGAAACTTATCCCAGTGGGGATTATGGAGGAGAGAGACCTTACGAGCGGAAAAAGGGGGAAACCATTAGGCTGACCATCATTTGACAGAGAGTTCACAGTGATTCCAAAAACACACTCAGTTATTCAGTCAATGACTCCATGACCATTTTCACTCATACATTCTGTTATCCTTGAGACAACCATTCCACCTTTCCGAAACATGTTTCCCCATCCCTTTTGGTTGGTGTACCTGGTTAGCTTGGAGCGGGATTGAAGAAGCGGGTTGTCAGGCTGGTGAGCAGTTCTCTGGGTGAGAGAATTGTTGGGGATTGATTTCCATTAGTGCTAAACTGCAACTACAACTCTCTGAGACTTCTGTTCTGGCCTGTTGTTGAAGCCCTAGAAGGGAAGTGAGGCAGCTGAGGGACTGTTGAGCAGAGAAGGGGCACACTTCCTTGGGTGGGACAGGCATGTGGAGAATGAGAGGTTGTAGGTTGTTAGTTGAGTGAGCACCTAAAACAGATTATTTCCTGTTATCCATGAGTCTTAGCATGGATAGGAATCCCTTACCCTGGGTGGAGTTTAGTCCCAGCTCGGGGGTGATTCACTATTGAGAGTGATGAACAGTGTAGTCTATGGATAGGAGGTTCGTGGATGATCTGTAAGCAATTGGTGACAGTCTTTCTAAGATAAGTACCAATTGGATGATATATGGATATGTTGTTTTGTTATTTACATACCCACGTTACGATTTTATCATATATGTGACTATGTTGCTTGTGTGCTTATGGGTAATTTTCTGTAAATGAGGCATATCAGTAATTACTGTTATTTTAGTATAAAAGTCGTATGTTACAGAAAGTAATGGTTTGTTTATGTTTAGATGTAAATCTTCCGTGAGCGTGTTGTATGTATATGTTTTAGTTGCATGCAGTCTAAAGAGTAAATTTAGGTGGCATTACTTAGTTGACTACTGGGTATGCTACTGTATGTTCCGCAGTAAGGGAATGAAAGATGTTCCCTACAGTAGCATGTCCCGGCCTCATGGCTGGGAATGTTAGCGACTGGCATCAGAGAATGAGTGGTTTCTCTGGAGTGGCGTACCCCGGCCTAAGGTTGGTCGAGGGGTTCGTTACAACAATGGTCACCGACGATCTGGCCTGTGGTGATGGAACTCTGGGATTTTCTCGACCAGTGGTTTCCTCCAGTTGTGTTGACTCTGAGCCATTTATCTCCTCTCTTATTGTGCTTGGTTCGTCCAAGGGGATATTCATCATTTCTATTGGTTGAGGATTGTTCTCTAGCTCGTCAATGAATCTTTGGGATCCTTCTAGTAACAACAACCCCCTCCTTTGTGCCTTTGTGGTTTTTGCTGCTCTGATTTCTCCTCTAACCCTGAGAGATTCTTGGGCCGACTATTCTATTGTTTTGAGCTTCTCATCCATACTCATAGATTTAAACCTATTCATGTTCGGGTTATATTTTATTTGTAATAAATCCTCTGAGTCCTGAGCACATTCTGTAAAAATATCATCTTCAAACTTGTCATGTGTGTATGGCAAGTAGGAAGAGACTTGTGAAGCCTGTTGGAGGAATAGGCCTTTAGGGCCATGTTTGCAAAACCATCCTGTCAGGAAACTATATTCCAGCTGACTCAAACCCTCTTATTTATCTTGATAAGTGTCTACTATATAAAACCCCAGATGGAAATCGTAGGGTATGAATGCTCGTTTCTTGTCCTTAACCAAAGTGGCATTACATCCCTACATGATAGTATGATAACAGATTTCTCCCACAACGAGCCAGTCTGGGATGTGACAGGGGAGAAAATGTGGTGCTTTGGTGGCCCCAAACACCCTGATATAGGTTTTGTGTTCATATAGGTACCTGTGGCCTACTTTTGAAATACATTTCTTGTCCGCTACAAATATCCTTGGGCATTCCTTTTAAAATATAATAAAATTAATCCATGCGTTGATTTCATTGCAAATAAGGGCATAAGACTTCTTGTACCTATTCTCGCGTAGGTTGTTGTTGTGCTACTTATATGTTTAGTATAATGCACTCATTAATTATCAATATGGGATTTGTAATCAACAAAGTTACAAGACACTAGTAAGAAAGGTAATTCTAATGTCATGAGTGTTAACGCTCTGTAAATTTCCTAGAGGTTGTCAGAAAAGAAGAAATCTATGGGAGGTAACTTTATCCAACCACTTTGAAGCTGGGATCTAGCCCTACCAACTTCAGAGAGGGATATCTCTATATGATTTAGATATGTTTCAAATTTAAAATATTAGGCTAAGTGAATAAAATATGTTTGTTTTGTTTGTTGTTGTTTTCATTGGGTTGGCTGAGAGAGATTTACACGTCCATTGGGCTTGGGGTCTATATCATGAAATAAAATCTAAACCAGAAAACAAAGAAACCTTTCACAGGGCGAGATAATGCAATCGTTGGATTCTTTTAGCAAAAAAAATGAGGAATAGCAGAAAAGGCGAGAATGTCAATTACCGCAAAGAAGCAATTAAGAATTTCTTTATCGTAAAATCAGAAGATGAAACACTAAAATCTTTTAAAGTCAAAAATAGGGTATACAAAGATAAATCCTGCAACGTTCGTTACTTTCAAAGATTAGATTTAGAAAACAGTGCGATAACTAAGCGAGAATAACATTTAACTTAGAAAGGAAAACATCACCAATGAGTACACACAAGAATCTTGTGGAAATGCCTCTTTGTATTAATGGAAGATCTCTTGAAAAATATTACAGTCTGGTAGCTCATAGGGCATAAAGATCAACCCTCAATACTTCGAAAAGTGAAGTATTTATAACCAAAATTACAAACGATCCTGTCATTAAAGATTAGGATGTGGTAAATCTATTTTTAGCTTAACTAACTTAACAAACTACAAAAATCTAGGAAATTGTTTGATGATGTGTCGAAGTTTCATGCTGTTACTACCTGTGGTCTACCATCCTCGTCCATCTTCCGCATAGAAAAAAAAAAAAATTCCGCTTGGAAGAAAATGAACAGATATGCCAGTATTGCAGAATACCTAAACATACCTTCTGTGGAAAAATTTATGAATTGTTCATGAATGTTGTCTACCAGGAACGTGTTGTAGTCGAACTGTGTAGTGGGTTTCTCAACGGTGGAGAAAATAGATAGAAATCCCAAAATGGGTTCATCTACCCATTGATCTGAAAAATAACCAAGCAAGGTGCATAGTGACGTGATGACCTAGTTTCCTTTTATTGAGAACAAGGAGAAAGGATAAGGGGTGTTTGTAGTGGGGAGATGAGTGGATTGTGGAAGAAAAATATAAAAAATCTAAGCTATTTGAGGAAACGACAGCTTCTGGTAGAGCTCTGTGATGATTTCAAGGTTAAAAGGTGAGGCAGAGTCGACTCGGGATATCTGCATCATCTAGTCGATGGTTTCTGGTGTGATGAAGAAAAGAATTTCCCCGGATGAGGACACAATGGCTCTTTGTTCGGGATATAATGGGCTTGGCACTTGAGGGTGAATTCTGGGAAGTGGTGAATCTGGGTGAAAAGATACAAAGGTAGGTTGGACTCCCAAAGCCCAATTTCATAACTCTAGTCTAGGAAAATTTATTTAAGCCATGACTATAGGTCTGCGAAGTCGAAATTGCATCTTGTGTCTGTGATTAAGTAGTCTTTGTCGGCAAGAGGAATCCTATAGAGGTCGACAAGAGGTGGGATAAAAGGATTCTCTTCACCTTCTTTTCTCTTTGACTTTGGCGCCATCATTGTAACAATACCTGCAAATAAAACAAAGGTTAGTGGGGGTGACTGTAGATGTGGGAAGCTAACTGTAACGGAGAGGAAAACGGGGAAAATTATCTGGTGCGATGACTAAGTAAATGGTGAGGAAGTGAAGGGTGAGGGTAGTTTTGAGTAAACGGGTATCCGTTGGGCACGGGAGACAGGTCAGTTGGTTAACGAATAAGTTATCCAGTAATAAATGGCCAACAGATCATTTAGAGCGTGAGATGGCAGGTGACCGCAACTGAAGCATACGGTTGAGTGACATGGCGGTTAGTGATTGGGGGAAAGACCATGGTGAAGGGACTTGCCATGCGTGAACGAGGGAGAAAGATTGACAAAGTTATGGGAGGTGAATCTTTTGGAAAAGGTGGATAATGACATCATGAGGTGACGAGGTATGTCAGACAGTAATAGGCAGTGGGATTTTGGACCAATGGATTGATGCCACGTATAGATAGGGGGGCCGTCGGAGTAAAATTCCATTCTGGACCCCCGACCCCACCGTTAAAGGTAGATCGGTCAAGGGGGGTTCGAAAAATACCATGATTCATTCATCTGCATGCTTTCCTTTCAACCACAGATCTATGTGTGATCTTTAAAACACATTCGGGACCCTCCCCCCTCCGTTAAAAAAAGAACGGACGGTGGGGTCCGGAATCCAATATAGACCGTAGATCTAGACGCTGAAGCTGGAGCCGTTCATATGTGTGCATATATTATCTCCGATTCCGGACACTTCCCCCCCCCAATCGTTAAATATAGAACGGTCAGGGGGGTACAGAAAGACTTGCCCACTGTAGATCTGGGCATGAATATCTGAGTCGTTCATACATGAGCTGTGCATAATTGTGAGCACGAAGGCATATCCACCCAGAAAACTTAGGATAAGTGCATATCGTGGGTTTTCCCAAGCTTTTCCATGTTTCTATCACCAAGGGGTTAGACATCAAACCTTTTAAACCTCAAAGACATGGTTCAGCATTGATCATCGAGCTAGTTTTATTTAAATAAAGCAAACTACCCTATTACATATGACAATTAGCCCAGATTAAACTGTTGGACTCAGAAATTACTCTATCCTGGGGCTATCTGACCAAGATTAGGTAGTCTAGTTAGATTTATTCACTAACTAACCTAGATCACTTGGCTAATATTAAACAGTTTAGCCAAGCTTATTCACTACTCCTATCAACATCAATTTAAAAGAACTTGGCCATGCTTTAAAGGTATGGACCAATTCATTGTTATTGCATGGGGCTCTATTGAATTTCTTGTATGCCCTCTTTTATTCTTTTTCTTTCTTTTTCTTTTTTCTTTTCTTTTTCTTTTCTTTTTCTTTTCTTTTTCTTTTTCTTTCTTTTTTCTCAAATTATTTGCAGAATGAAAAATCATTTGAAAAACAAAAACACTAAAGAGATAACATTTCAGTCACCAGTTGATCCTATAAATTATAGGGTTGTAACAGCGGCTCCACCTGGGGATGGTACTCTCCTTGTGAAGTGCCAAGAATCATGATTCCTGATGTTCTGAAACCTCTCCATAGTCGCCTCTATTGCTTGATCGGTTTTATTTCAAAATTGGAAGACAATGTTCAGTGGCTTAGGGCCTTCTCTCTAGGCTTCAACCATTTGATCAAAGTTATTCACTCAAAAATTCGCAAGCAAAATGAAAGTGGTTTGTATAATGGAAAGTGTGACTTCAGGTCCCTACTGAGGCGGTGAATAATGCTTCAGCATTCTACCATTTACAGGTCCTCCTGGCAGATCTGTCCCATCACTGTTGTTGAGAAAGAAGGCATTATTTCCTCTAAATGCTTGAATCATGTATGGTCCCTTCCACAGACTGTCGAATTTTCCATGCTTTCCCTTGTCTTCATTTTGGGAATCCCATCTCAGCACCAAGTCACCTAGCTCAAAATCATCTTCTTTGGTTCTCTTGTCAAAGATCTTCTTAATGCTTTCTTGGACTACCTGAGTCTTGTTGTAAACTTCTTCTCTAGACTGCTTTAAATGGATCATCTAGTTTATCCTTCTTTGGGAGTTATTCGGCTCAGTTTGCATGTCTTGCAGCAATTTCATGACAGGAACTACTAAGGAAGTGGGAAAAACCACTTCTGTGCCATAGACCAGCTGATATGGTGACATACCAATTGACCTTTTGGTGGTCATTCTGTCGGCCCATAGTGCGAAAACCAACTTGTTATGCCACGACTTTTTGTTTTCTTGCAAAGTTTTCTTGATAATGTTTACCAGGGTTTTATTTGATGATTCCGCCAGCCCATTTCCCTGAGGGTAATAAGTTGTGGAATGTCCCAAACCAATATGATACTGGTTGCAGAAATCTATGAGTTTCTTAGATCGAAAAGCAGCTGCATTGTCAGTTATAATTTTTCTAGGACATCCAAAACGGGACAAGATATTATTTTCAAGAAATTTAATAATGACAGAATCAGTGGCTTGCCTGCTTGGTACTGTTTCGATCCATTTTGTAAAATAATCTGTGGCAGTAAGAATCCACCTATGTTGGCCCGAAGAGGGAGGATGTATTTCTCCGATGAAGTCTAATCCCCATTGCTGGAAAGGGGCTTCAATGGAGATTGGTTTCAGGGGCAGAGGAAGAAGTTTCCTTTTTCCCTCGAACAACTAACATTTATGACACAAAGTCACTTTATGATGCACATCAGCAAATAGCGTTGGCCAATAGAATCCACTTATGAGGATTTTATTAGCTGTGGTCTTCCAGCTCAGATGACCACCACAGTCTCTTGCATGAAAATCCTACAATACTTTGTCAGCTTCATCCTTTAATAGACAATTTAACAAAATACCTCCAGGGTTTTTCCAATACAGATTGCCTTCTAGAATGCAAAATTTTAATGCTTTCAATTTCAAAAACCTAGCTTTAGTTTTGGTCAAACCAGGGGGAGCTTGTAAATTATGCAAAACAAATATCAGGTCTGCGTGCCATGGAGAGTTCAGAAATACCTCTTTCACGCTTGGAGTCCCCTTCTCACCCTGTTCATCTACTGCAACTAAGAAATTAATGTCCAGAGCATGGAAATTTGATTCAGCCATTAACTTTTCTAGGCTTTGACCTTTAATCACTTTAGTAGGCTTAATATCTATATCATACTCTAGAATGATAGCAATCCATTTTCCTCTTCAGCCATCCGGATTGTCCTGGGTTAAAATGTCTTTTACTACCACATTCGGAACATATGCAATGGTGTGGGAATGGAGAATATATACTCTAAAATCTTTTATGGCTTTTACCAAGGCAAAAGCTTGTTTCTCCATTATTTTATAATTCAAAGCAGCATCTCTTAAATCTTTACTGAAAAAGGCTATGGGTTGTTCATACCCTTCGTTGTTTTTCTGTAGTAATACTGCTACAATGGTATGTTCAGAGGTGAAAGAAAAAAGATAAAAATCTTTGGTGAAGTCAAGACTGATCAAGACTGGAGCCTGCGTGAGTGCGTGTTTGACTTGTTCAAAAGACTGCTTGGACTCTGTGTCCCATTTTATTTTTGTGTCTTTTTTTAACATGTTTTTGATGTTCCTGAGAAGCTCGGCCAGGTTGGGTATGAATCTTCGCAGAAAGTTTATTTTTCCGATAAAAGACTGTAACTCTTTGATATTTCTTGGGTGTTCTAATTTCTAAATGGCCTTGATTCTACTAGGGTCTATCTTAATTCCGTCCTTAGAGATTATGTGCCCTAGCAGTTTACCTTCCTCTAATCCAAAAAGTCTCTTCTTAGGATTCAAAGAAATCCCAAATTTCCTGCATTTCTCAAAAACTCGTCTGAGATGTCATAAGTGCTCGTCATCAGATTGGGAAAACACAGTTACATCGTCCAGATAGATGACAATAAATTTGCCAAGTTCTTCCAAAAAAGCGATGTCCATCACTCTCTGGAAAGTGGCCACAACGTTCATCAACCCGAAAGGCATTTTCACATACATGAAAGTACCCCATGGTGTTGTGAAAGTTGTTTTCTCTTAGTCATCTAGGTGAATGAGGACCTGATTATAACCTGAGAACCCATCCAGTAAAGAGATTCAACTGGATCTGACTACCTTTTGTAATATGTGGTCCATTTTTGGCAGTGGGTAGTTGTCCTTCAGAGAGACCTTATTCAGATTTCGGAGATCGATGCAAAGCCTGATTTCTCCAAATTTCTTTCGAGTTGGGACCAAATTTGAAACCCATTTGGAAAATCATAACAGAACTATGATTTTAGAATCGTACATTTTTTTGATTTCTTTTTCTATCAGGGGAAGAAGCTTGGGATTGATTCTCCTAAGTTTCTGTCTGAAAGGTTTTTGATCTTCTTTTATTGAAATCCTATGTTGTATGATGCTGGTGTCATAAGCTTTCAAGTCCTCGTAACCCCGGGAAAATACGTCTGAATACTCCTTGAAAAGCTCAATGTATTTGAGTTTCTGCTCAGGGGGTAATGATTTGGAAAGTTTTACCATCTTGGGTTTCTCTTCTGTCCCTATATTACAATCTTCTACTTCCTGGCCACTGGCTTCGATTTTTGGCTTTTTAGCTACATCATTAAAATCAAATAGGTCTTCTAAAGGAACTAAACCCCTAGGTAAAACATTACTTTTTAAATGCAAAGCATCAGCTTCTATCTCGCCCTCACCTAACTCTCTTGAATCTATCTTATTTACACTATCATTTCCAAAATCAGGTCTTTTTACATTTTCATCCTCATTTTCTAAGTCTATGTTTGTACACTCGAAATCATTTTTACATTGTAGAAAATATTCAATTTGATCATCATTACCAAATACCTACCAGTATCTGATGTTGTCTGGAACAGTTGGTCTTCACTTCACCTCCACCGTGTATGGGCGAGTGGAATGAAAAGGTTTCTTGCATGTGGTTGCTGATGTTGCTAACCCATCTGCTAAAATATTTTATCCCCTAGGCATCACCTGCAAATCAACTTCAGTGAAACATTTAAGGGCATCCAAAAAAACATTCCTATAAGCTCTAAGATGGGGATGTTTTGTTGCATACTCACCTTTAATTTGTTTGATAATTAACTCGAAATATCCCCTTACCATGATTTGTTTGGCACCAACCTTCTTCAATAGTTTCAGACCGAGCATCAAAGCTTTGTACTCAGCTATGTTGTTAGTGCATTGAAAATTCAGTTTGTAAGAATGGTTTTCTGAATACCAGGATCAGTGATTGTTCCACCAAACTCCTGCTCCAACTCCTTATTTTCTTACAGCTCCATCAAAATCCATGCTCCAGAAATCCACCGGAAATTCTTCAGTTATCACATTTTTCTTTCTTTCTGCCTCGGTGATTTCTTGGCCTTCGTTCGGACTAGATATATCTTCTTCCAGCTGATTGATTTGTTCTCCCGTATTGCCATCGTTATATAGGATAAAGGAATCCAGGTCAGAATGTGCAGAGTACAGAGGATAGTTATGTGGATTTTCTTGGCTGCTAACCATGTATTTCATCAGCGTTTCTCTATATATTCTTCTCTGTTGCCCAAAAACTGGGACAGTGGCATACGACATATCCAACTGTAAAGTACCTTTCAACTTGGCCCCCCAAGACCGGGACAACAACATACCATATTTCGGGGGAATGTCTGTGACCACAACATCCATGACCATGCTTTTTGCGGGAATCTGAACCAGGTTGATGCACATATCCTTGATCAAAATGATACATCTGACTTTGCTGGAGTCAAAAGAGTGTAAGTCCTTGTAAGGTCTGGTAACCTCAAGTCCTATTTTTTCCATCACTGCTTTAGGCATCAGATTATGGGAAGCACCTGAATCTAACATAGGATTATGCAGAATCAGGTCGTGTATATTAAGGCCGATGTAAAAAGGAGCGACAGTACCATTGTTGGTCTGGCCATCCACTTCAAGTCCAAACAAGAGTTTAGGTTGATCATCGGTAAGTTTTACAGTATCTGAATGATTCGTTGATCCAATAGTTAAGGCCTCCATGCCTATGTCAGGTTCAATGCTTAGTGCTTTGATCACCTGCGATTGGTAGGCGTCCTTGCTCATCAACTCAGAAAGAGGAATGGGAATTTTCACTTTGGCTAATTCCCCTTCAAGGCTGAAAGGTATAGGTGCTCTACTTTGGCTCAGCAATTATAATTTGTCCACCATAGTCTTCTGAGCAGAAGTCTTTGCTGGGTTGGTTGATGAAACCTCAGTCTACGATGATCTTTTAATAATGGTAAGGTTTCCTTTTGCTGGAACTTCAGCATTACCTTTTTTAGGGATCTTCTCGATAGAAGGCTCGGGGTCTTTCTTAGTTTCGACTATCTTCTTCGTTTCGGTTACCTTTTGGGGGGAACTCCCATATGTATTTTTACTTTGCAGATTGTACTGTCGATGTACCTCCATAATGGCATTTTCAAATGCCTGTTGTTCGGTATCTTCAGCTTCTTCACTCACCTTTGTTTAAGAAAGAAGAAAAAGTTCTTGCTCCTCCTGGTTGAGAAAAATTGCTTTGTTATCATGAATGCCCATGAGGTTTATGTGTGTATCCTCCGGTTCTTCAATTACCTCATCTCCTTCATCCGAATAATTTTCTTGTAGGGGCAGTCTGATATGTTGATCAGGACCTCTCTGTTCCCTTTGATCCCTAGGATCTCTCTGCCTGATTTGAGGAGGGTTTCTTCTGAAGTTAGGATTCCAAATTTGAGGAGCTGGTGGGTTTTCTGTAGGAGGGTTTCTTTTGGATACAGTAAGTCTCTCCATCATTCTTTCCATTGCTCTGGCTAAGGAATCCAATTTGGAATCAGAAGTTGATGTGGAAGGTTCCTCTCTAATTGTGACTCTCCTCTCTATCCTCTGGCATGCCCTTTTTGCCAACAGGTTGGCCTCCACACTTATTGCTCTTTTCTGCATGTCCTCCAGGGTGGTGGAGTTTCTTTCCCTTAATTGATACAACATATCAGTGTCAAAGCCGTCAGGGAATTTTATCAATTCCAAACCTTGTGGAGGTTTAATATCGGCTAGAATTGCATTGTACAGATTATTGAAACAGGTGTAGTAATCTTGTACTGTCTCACCTTGATTTCTTCTAATGTTTTCGTATTCTAACAAGATCTGGAGAGGATTTTTCTTTACCTCCCATCTATCTAGAAAACTTCTTTGAAACGTTGTAAGGTCAAGCACTGAAGCAGTGCGTAAGCCTTTGTACCATTTCTTAACGTCACCTGTCAAACTCTATGCAAACAATCTCATTTGAATGTCAGCTTCATCTACTTCCTGTAGGTCAAAATAGTCATTCATTTTATCCACATGTTGTTGTGCGTTCAAGGGCCCTATGCCATCGAACTGAGGAAGTATCATTTGATAATCCTGGGGAATAGCATGTAAAGGTGCGGCCAACACCAAGGGGGCATATCTGGCTACCATGATAGGTGGAGGAGGCAGGACAACAATCTGAATGATAAGAGGGGTGGTGACAGAAGACGAGGATGAGTAGGGGCTAGATGGAATAGAATGAGTGGTTTTAGGTTTAGCAGTGGGATATAGAACTTCATGGGTCCGGGGTTGCAAGACGGTTGGGTCTAGAACGATTTCAGCCACAAAGCTATCATATTTCGTTCTAAACAAGATTTGTTCAAAAAGGATGTCAAAGTCAAGATTATGAAGGGCAACAAGCTCCTCTGGAAGAGAAGGGGACCTCTAAAGGGGACTATGACTTACTGAACCTTCTGCAATGGTCTTTTTCCTGAGCAATTGTTCTAGATTATCAGTTGCTATTGCAGGTTCGGGGTCTGGGTGAGATTGAGTATAAGCTCTTTTGGGAGCCAGATTTCTTTTTGATTTTTTTATATATATACTTTTTAGTTTTACGAGTCTGAAAATAAATATTTACAAGCTTTTAAAAACCTCTAAACATTATTTCTTTCTCAGATTTGCAATTTTTCAAAAACAAACTTTTCTTCTAGGGAAAAGAAAACGTGAGGTTAAAATTTGTTCAGTTCTTCCCCAGTATGGTCGCCACTATGTTAACGCTCTGTAAATTTCCTAGAGGTTGTCAGAAAAGAATAAATCTATGGGAGGTAACTTTATCCAACCACTTCAAAGCTGGGATCTAGCCCTACCAGCTTAAGAGAGGGATTTCTCTGTATGATTTAGATATGTTTCAAATTTAAAATATTAGGCTAGGTGAATAAAATATGTTTGTTTTGTTTGTTGTCATTTTTTTTGGGTTGGCTGAGAGAGATTTACATGTCCATTGGGATATGGGGTCTGTATCATGAAATAAAATCTAAACCAGAAAACAAAGAAACCTTTCACAGAGAAAGATAATGCAATCATTGGATTCTTTTAGAAGCAAAAATGAGGAATAGCAGAAAAGGCGAGAATGTCAATTACCACAAAGAAGCAGTTAAGAATTTATTTATCGTAAAATTAGAAGATGAAACACTAAAATATTTTAAAGTCAGAAACAAGGTATACAAAGATAAATCCTGCAACGTTCGTTACTTTCAAAGATTAGATTTAGAAAACTGTGCGATAACTAAGCAAGAATAACATTTAACTTAGAAAGGAAAACATCACCAATGAGTACACGCAAGAATCATATGGAAATACCTCTTTGTATTAATGGAAGGTCTCTTGAAAAATATTACAGTCTGGTAGCTCA
>JASDQU011248460.1:0-23429 GCA_032191745.1 Picea mariana | reverse complement strand
TGTGTTCTAGGTTTATTCCTAGCCTCATCATTTTTCTTCTTATGACAGTCTTTAACCATATGTCCAGGTCGACCACAGTAAAAAAAACTCTTTGACTCATTCCTATCAGATTGCATACCTTGATTTGGCGATTGTCTTCTCTGCGATGAACTGCCTCTCTGCCATGAACCGCCTCGTTGCCATGAATTGCCTCCTCTGCCTCTTACTCCTGATCTCCCTCTCGCAGATCTATTATTTGACCACAGTGCCAAATCTTTACTTGGAGGCTTCAGATTCCCACGCCTCTCTTCCTCTTGCAACAAAATACCTGTCAGTTCTTCAAATGTGGGAGGTTTCTCCCTTGCTGCAAGACCTGTCATGAACATGTGATAGTCTTCTAGCATACCATTTAAGATAATAGTCACTAGATCAGTATTGGAAACAGCTTCGCCTACATTTACTAGCTTGTCTTTCACCTCTTTAATGCGACCCAAAAATGAACTAACAGATTCATTTCCATCCATCTTAATGCCTAGCAATTTAGTTTTGAGGAACAAAATGCGATTTGTGTTGCTAGTTTCATACAATGCTTTAAGAGCTGTCCATGTTGCAGCAGAAGTTGTAGCGTCTCTAATATGCGAAATTATGCTATCTTTAACTGACATGCGCAACAATACCTTTGCCTTGTTTTCGCGCTTCTCCCAGTCTTGGATCTGTGCTGCTGTCGCACCTCCTACCACTGTTGTCGCACCTCCTGCTGCTGTCGCACCTGCAGCTGCAACCGGTTTCAGTTCGGTTCCATTCGCAATGTTCCAAACACCATAGCCCTCCATGAGCGTCTGCATCTTAAATTTCCAGTTAATGAAGTTTGAGCCATCTAACTTGTTGGCTTTGTTGAGGTATGTCTCTGCCAGCGGATTCRCCATCACTGCAATTTAGTCTCTGCAAGAAAATCACCAAGGATATGCAACGTTTTGTCGCTCTGCCTTCGGATACCACCAGTCCGACTCAATCTATCTCTGTTCTCAGCTTATATTATGCATGCATGCAACTTAATATCCAAAATATCCACCTTTTTAAAAAAAACTTATAACTCCCACTATGAATAATAATATTCACTTTAAAGTAATAAACTCCAATATCCACTTTAAAATAATAAACTCCAATATCCACCTCTCTTATAAAAATTATCCTCTTTAATAAACTTCACTTTTAATAATCCACTTTAAGTTTAATAAACTTTTAATAAACTTCACCTCACATGCATGCACTTTATCCACTTTTAATAATAATAAAAAAAGTGAATAACCATAAAAACTCTTAAAAACTCCTTAATTAATACTCACGCTCAAACAAAATGTATGGCAAAATGCAGCAAACTTAACCCTTTGCAATGCTCACACTTTAATAATCTTCAAAATAAGCCACGCATGCAAACTTCAGCACGCACCAAAATACGTTCACACCGAATTTACCAAAGTCCACGGATCTTCTTCACGTTTTGCTTTAAAACTCACGGCTTTTATTGACTTACTCACATATTTTTAAAACCTCCACGCTGCATGCACGTATTTTTAAAACCTCCAATCTCACGCTGCATGCACACGCTGGAATTCCCTGAGTCCGCACCTCACGCTATATTGGACTGCGGCGAGTTCGCACCTCCCGAGTGGCTCGACTGCGGGAATTTTTCGATTGTCCGCACCTTACGTAGTATGCCGCCTGCGGGAATTTTTTGCTTTTATTTGCGCGGAAAGGCTGAGTAGTATGCCCCGCACCCTACCAGAGGAGGGACCTGTGAACCTTTTCAATTCTCGCACCTTTCTCCTCGTGGCTCTGATACCAAGATAAAATATACGAGGCAAACAAACACGGTGAGGCTACGCTCACTTCCTGATAATTAAACGAAGACGGATTACATCCTTATATAGGAAAAGACTCTCCCGAGTCGACTACATGCAAACCATAAGACAACTAGACAACTAACTATGAACTGAGAACTAACTCTTCTAACTGGCGCTTACAACTGGCGCTTATTACTGGAGTGAACAACTAGATAACTTCTCCATTACTTCCAAGTGAAAACACATTGGAATTTAGACTAAAAGGAAAACGGTGAAAGGATTCACGTTGATCCTCCATTAATTGTTACACCTTAACAAATACAATAACTATGAAAATACTAGTTACCTATTAAAAGGATTTTTGTAAGTCTCTTTTCCGAGGACTACTAAGCATCGCCAACCTATNTTCCAAGTGGAAACACATTGGAATTTAGACTAAAAGGAAAACGGTGAAAGGATTCACGTTGATCCTCCATTAATTGTTACACCTTAACAAATACAATAACTATGAAAATACTAGTTACCTATTAAAAGGATTTTTGTAAGTCTCTTTTCCGAGGACTACTAAGCATCGCCAACCTATTTAACAATCATGTTTTTAATAAAAGGTTGAGGCTCACATTTTAATAAAAGGTTGAGGAAATGTATGGCCAACATTCCAAAGAAGGTAAGTTATAGAGATTGTTTTTGCACTGAGTAAGGTAACCTTGAATCCTTGATATGGATGTGCAAAGTGAAAACTGTTAAATTCCTCAGTGCTGCAAGATAGAACATTTACATGACATCTAAATATCCAAGGAAATTCCAATCACAAAATGGAGATTTATTAACTATTATTTATATATGTTTATAACTATTATTAGTTAATTAAAAATATCATGAATATTTTGCCCAATACGTGTAGGTACTAGAAATTTTAAAGAAGGAGCAGATTAATTCTCTGTGGCATATCGTAATGAAAAAAAATGTACGTTCCAAAACCATGTAGCAGATAGCAAAGGAACATGTTACATTAACAATTGCATTGTTAAATTCGAGATTTATAGTGGAGATGAATACTTGTCTTTTAAGGAAAATACTCATGTTATTTTGATTGATCTGATCCGACATTAGAGATAAGGGGATAATACGTACATGAAGATCAAGGACAGTAATATAAATCAACCTAATAGTGAGAAATATAACTGATACATTATTCAAGGATCAGTCTGAAAAATTCACTTAAATACACAAACCAAAATTGAATGTCAATGGTGATGAATGAATACAAGGGTCGCTAAGCCTTGAGTGTTAATCCGAATAAAAAGGGAGTTCATGACTAAAATTTAAGGAAATAAAACAAAATCATCAATGACTACTGAAATCAATCGGATTAAGTAAAGCTCAAGGAACACATCCACCTTACCAGTCCCAGATGTCCCTCAATGATCTTGGATAATGGATTGTTATGAATATATTCTCTGGAAATTTTTATGGTGTAGCTACATGCTGGGTAATAATACCTTGGTTAATAAAAAAATTCTATACTTTTCTTTTATAATCATTTATCCTAAATCATTCGATCCGTAATGCTATTTTATCCATAAAATATATATCTATTCTAGGAAATAGAAATTACATTGACCATTACAAGTCGGTATATACACTCATTAAATTATATAAAAAATCGTCCAGGAAATAAAATTTACATTGATCCATATAAGCCGGTATAGATATCCAATAATTCTCATCTAAAAACATGAACATCAAAAGAAAATAAATACCGTAACCAAAATATCAGTTGATGGTGATGTTGATCCTTCGACCTCTCTATTCACAATGTCCCTCCAAACTTGTTAATCAATGGACTTCACTCATACCTCCCACAATGCTAAGGGTACTATTCTCTCCCCTTAGTCCCTCCATCCACAAATGGGTCACACATAATTTCAGATCCAAAAACTAGCTCAAGCTTACCCTCACAAGGAGAGACTTCCACATATGCCAAAGAGCTATAGCACCTGAGAGTCCCTTGTCCTTAGGACCCAATAACTTTTTCCCAAGGCTTCAAGGAAAGATAAAAAAAATACTTCACCAAGTAAACCTCTAGAGAGCTCAATCATGACTCAAGAAGAAAGAGAATATAGTTTTCACCAAATGAGAAAGTTGGAGAAGAAAATGAATGAAAATATGATACAAATGGAATATATGGAAAACAAGATGGAAAAAAAATGGATGCAAAGATGGAAGAATTGAAAAATTCCATGACAATCATCTTGTTACATACCATCATACCATAGATGAGAGGTTCTCTTAAGGAGATGTCATAAAATAAGGAAATCATATAAATGTGGAGGCAATAAATATTGAGCCCCAAAAGCATGATTATTCATCACCTCCAAATCCACATCATCAGGGGTTCCACTTGGCAACAAGGAACTACTTAATTCCCAAGATCAATATGAGGAAGTTTGATGGTAAAGGTCCTATAAGATGGATATTACAGATGGATAAATTCTTTGATCTACACCAAGTTCCAAGATTAAAAAAGGTAACTATCGCATCCTTGTATTTATAAAATGATCAATTTGTTTGGTATCAATGGATTTGTGAAAGAAAAAATGATTCTATTATCTCTTGGTCCATTTTTATGGAATAATTGATAGCACATTATGGTGATATCAAGAGAAATACATTCTTTAGTCAATTGATAAATATTTGGAAAAAAAAGGTCCATTACAAAGAACATTGAAATATTCCAAAAGCTCAATGTCAAGGTAAAGACCATTCCAAAGGATAATTCGTTAGACCTCGTTTTGGACACTTTAAAGGAGAACATTCAACATGAGGTGCATCTCTTCGAACCTAAATCCCTAGAGCATGATTTTATTATGGCAAGGAAAGTGGAAAACAAAAATATGGCTACTAGAAGGGTGGCCACTAACAACTATAGAGAGCACCATATGACCTCTCCTAACCTCACTCAACTGAGAAGGTTGACACCTCAACAAATGGATGAAAGAAGATAAAAGAGACTATGTTTCAATTGTGACATCATGTACAGTAAGGGGCATAAATTCGCTAAAAAGAAATTACTCTACATAGATTGTGAAGAGGAAGAAGATCAAGAATTGGAACCATCACAAGATCTAGATATAGAAGAGACTACTCCAATGATATCTTGTCATGCATTGGATGACATACATATCCAACAAACCCTCAAGATATAAGAATATATCAAAAGGAAAAAGGTAATAGTGTTGATTGATTATGGTAGTACCCATAACTTCATCAATTACAAATTAGCAAGATGTCTCAATTGATTTGTATTTCTAACACCATAGTTTCAAGTAATGATTGCAGATTGAGGTACCATAAATTTTTCAGGCAAGTGCCATAGTATTAAGCTCAATATGGGGGAGTATTTATTGGATAGTCCCATGATTTACATCCAAATATGTGGTGTTGATGTTGTATTAGGGGTCCAATGGTTACAATCGTTGAGAACACTGGCCCTTAATTTTCAAGATATTTTCATGAAAGTTTCCTCAAAAGGAAAGGAAATTAAGCTTAGAGGTTGTTGGAACACATATATTTTTATAGGTTTTATATTTTAAATAGATTTTATTCTCGTTTAAATAAAAACAACGCGCACTTGAGTCTCACCATTGATAAAGTCTCACATCTAATCAAACGATCCTAAACTCTTAAAAGTGATGGAGCCGCCTACTCATTAAGGAATTAAATCACTAAAGGTTACTTTCAGAACATCGGGTTTCGGGGCTTCGCAATGTATGATGGTTCAACATGTAGTATTTCCAAAGTCCTGATATCCAAATTCACGAAATCGTCTTAAGTGTTAAACCAGGTTAATTTAGGATTAAGAACAATTAACGATTAATGAATCTTATCRCGATTTTGCGTTTCAGGGATCCTAACATGTAGCGACTATCAATATTCAGAGGCTCGAAACCCCAAATTATTTGAGGTTAATCATGAGTAATTAAAAAGGTTAAACACAATTAAAATTAATTAATTACATCACGATTTCTCATTTTGTAAGTTATAGCTCAGACTKTTGTAAGATCTCCCGAGAGCCGAAATGTTGAAATTTACTTAATGATAAATATGATTAACTGATGCTTTAACAAAGATTATCTCTTAATTAATCCATCACCTAATGATGACTCAGATAGATTCAAATTTCGTATGTGCTTTTCCCGAGATGGAACCACCAAAAAATAAATGACTTTAATAATGCACTTATGTCAATCATTCCATATAAGATTTTGAGCCAACGCTTGAATCCAATTCATTAAAGAAAGTAAATACTCTGTTAGTAAAGGTATTGGTTGATCGATACACTTAAAGGAAAAGAGTTGCGAATTTGAATTTCATTATACGTTTCTACTGAGCAGTAAATTTTTCCAGTTGAAGGATTTTACACATTTCTTGTGGCAGATAACAGAGTTCAAAGGCTTGATATCATGGCTCCATGGAAAGCACCTAAAGCGACTGGTGAAAGTTCGAGCCAGAACATAGATGTTCTCTCCGACACCTCGCCCAGAAGCATAGACACTGTTAAAACCTGGACTCAAATATTCTACAGTATGAATTGGTAAATTGCCCGGACGATTCAAGTGATAATGAGAAGGAGGACCTAGCTACCAAATAAAAAACCGTTTCCCAGTCAGAGTTACATAAGATAGCGGCGAGGCCTAGGCTCTTGCCTTACAATGACATGATTGGTTGGGCACTGGAGCACGTGGATATCCCAACCGGAACCATCTTCAATCCACAAAAGATCACAATTGGGTCTTTCCGACATAAACATCTACATGTGATGTACAAATTGTCTCCTGTACCCAATTTCATTTACGACACTAGTTTCCTAGTCAACTTTAACAAGAAGGAATGTGACCAATATGCAAAAAAAATTCCCGACTTAATTAAGGACTGGTATTCTTGCCCTGAGAAGTTAAGAGCTGATTCACATGGCGTATATGCAGTTGCTGCACTAGAACCTCACATAATGTATATAGAAATGATGATGTGTAGACTATACGGAAAAGAAAACACAACACACTTCTACTTACCATGGGTGCCTATTATACACACAGAAGAAGAAGGGTATTCTTTCGATTGGGCCAAGATATTGTCAGATAACTTGGTTAGAGAGATTACAGAGTATTGGTCACTAAAAGTCAAAGGGAAACTGACATCATTTTTTATGTCAGCTTATATTATGGACACCGTCTGTTTCATGACACTTTTTCCTTTGATGGGATGGAGCTGGACTCCAAATAATGCTGAACCCATACATATTTATCATTCAAAACTTTGGGAGGACAAGGCAAAGGATTTCTTTTATGAAATCTGCAACTGGGTGGTGGTGTTGATGCACACCACTATATATTTCTACCCACCTCCCAGGATTTCCGACAAAGTTGTGACTAATCTAGGAAGAATAGCAGACTGGTATATTGAGGAAATTTTCTCATATATTAGGGTTTTTGGTTGTTCGGTACCTCCACACGCTCTACCTCAATTTTTACCAGATTGACTGGTGTGTCGCGAAGTAGCACATCAAACTGTGCTTGGAGGGATTAGTAAGGAACTGAAGCTAGTGCAGAAAAAGGTATGGCCATCTTTTCCCTTACATATTGGTACATTTTCTCTACTAGATTTTGGCCATTCGAAAGTGGAGGCCACGACCCTAGGAGAAATCAAACTGGTCGATATAGAGTTCAAGAGACACGATCCAAAGAATATAGTAAGCAACCACATGGACAACTACAATTTGAAGTGATAAGAACATGAATATTCCCCTTAGGATGAAGTGTTCCAAGGAGCGAGGTCCTATCAAGAGATCCCGAGTCGAGTTTGAGCTCTGTCGTTAGATAAAATGGTCAAATTTTATAATTTCCAGAAACATCGAAGGAATAGTCTCCCCAAAGTATTACAAGGAGAAATCTTGACACCTCTAGATACACAGCAAACGGGGGCCCAAGATTTAGAGATAGTGAGTCTCAGGAGACAAGAAACCCGAGGAAGCTTGGAAAAGACTGAGGTGTTGACACAAAGAGTAGATAAAACAGAGACAAATGTACCAGGTGATCAAGGTAAATATCAAACTGAGACATTGAAAAAGAGTGGAGAAGAAGGGCCACTGTCTACACCAGTCAAGTCAACTATAGACGCGGCCGAGAAACAACCGTCCACCGAAATCGGCAGCCCCATCTAGTTTGTAACACTGTTACAGTTCACAAGAGGGAACCCAAACGTAGAGGTAATGTTCATAGAGGATCTTATGCCTATCTCAACTGAAGAGATACCGCCTTTTGATTTCTTTTTCAGCAAGAAAAGAAAGGTTGTAGTAAAGAGAGAAATGCACCAGAGGGAAGGTGCAATTGTCAAGAGGCATAGGGTGCTACTTGATGGAGAGGCTTTGGAAGAGGTAAAGTTCGTTGAAGAGGTAGCAGGTTTGCTGGGGGATTTTGCAACAACCAACCAGTTTTCAGTCGGAAGCTTAAAAGAACGATTGAAGTAGAAAGAGATATTAATAAGTCAATTGCAAATTCAAATGAAGACTGTAGAAAGGAGTGTCAGGACTGAAATCAATAAGGGTTTCGAGAAGATGAGAGCCAGTGATAGACAATAAATCTAGCAGCTCAAATCAAGTCTCGAGGAAATGCACAAGGAGGTACAGTCTAGTAGAGGACATGCCATCCAACAAAGTGAGTTGGTGAAGCAACTACATGACAAGGTAAGATTGAATGAGAATATGGTTATAGACATAACTATTTTCCAAGCTCAGGCATTGGATGTATGTAAGAAACTGGAATCAACGCAACAAAGCCTTTTTGATAAGGTGAAATATATCCAAAATATTTTTCAGGCGATAAATCAATCCTTGGATAACCTTTGTTTCAAAGAGAAATAGGCTATTGCTACTCAGACCACTGTCCAAGAAGAAGTTGTGTCATCGGCTAGAGAAGGAATATCTATGGTTCCAAGGTTGTCTGTTTCAGAGCAAGTCCGAGGTAACATAATACTTAAGACATGGGAAGATAACATAGCCGAAAGTAAAAGAATGGCTAAGGAAATCAAACAGGATTGTGAAGAAGCTTTTCATTCACTAAATAAAGAGTCATTGGGCCTCAAAAAATATGATCACTCTGAAGTTATGGGATAGGTTTACATAGTAAAGCATCAAATTAACATCAAGACAAACTTGGAGGAAGCTCAAGACGAAATCTCCCTTTTAAAACATATTGATATTACTCAGATAGATAGGTGGCTTGTGAGGCCAAATCTGCAGCTATAGTCAATAAATTCAGAAGACATAAGAATGGAAAATAGATTGCCTCAACTATAAAAGAAATTATATATCTTTGAAGAAAATGATTTTACAGGACCCTCCAAGTTGGTGGTACAATTTGTAAGAAGATGCGTTAAATATTTGGGCAATGAAAGGGAAGCACCTCTGGGAACCAATGAAGTAGCCTGTACATATCATCTGTATAGATCATGATTAGGAGACCAATTTTTTTTCTGAGCTAGAGAATAAAAAGAGAAAACGTCTTTTTCAGTGAGACAAAGAGACAGAAGGGATGCGAGGGAAGCGTTTTGCATTTCATATTTTGTAACTTTTACTATAATGAGAATTCCAACCGCTTAGGGTTGAGAATATTTTGTATAAATATATCTTTCTAAAATTGAACAAAGGCTGCTTCTTTCCGAATGTAATTGAGAAAAATCTCCTCATTGAGAATTAATACAAGTGTAGACCAGAGATTCCACATTTCGTCCAATTTGAGTTATGTGTTCTTCTGTCCTTCCACATCTCAACATATTTTTATATATTTCCTTGATGAATGTATGATTTCAATTTAATACGACAACTACTGTAATCATCTTTAATTAGTAATTCATTAAGAAAACAATTTTTCCTTTGTATTTGCTGTTAGTAAATACAAGACAAGTGAGCTATTTGGATTACTACATTTTATGTTTCATTTAAGGTTATATTATCTATTTTATTCTTCTGTAACAAAGTAATATTATTCTGTAATTGATGTCTTGCTTTGTCTAATAGATTTATGATTTTCTCTCACTACATTCAATATTTTCAGTTTTGACTCAGACACGAAAGACAACCTTTGCGCTGTTATACTGTTAATTCAATTTAAGGATTTTTTCTCACAAAATTGAGGTAGAAAAACCAAACATTAAAAATTTCCTTATTTCCTAATGCCCGACCTTATGCTTTGAGCCTTAAGTATAAACTCAGGAACACCATCTTTTTGGCGCCGTTGCTAGGGACAGAGAAATGAAGTTATTTTTCCCTGGGAGAATGACATGGTAAGTTTCTCTATTTGATAGTGAACAAAGATTGAATACATTACAAGGCTAATTTTTATTTTTCACTTGGCGACTCCACAACTAATAAAATGACATTCGGTCGACATAATACCAGACAAAACCCAGACGATAAGCAGACTACGCCTGTATTCGACCCTGGAAAAATAATAAAACCAAGGGGATACTCAAGCAGACTAATGCATCCACAAGTAAGGTTTACCAACCCAAACCCACACAGTATAATGCTAAGGTTTCACCTG
Source organism: Picea mariana (assembly GCA_032191745.1). Taxonomy (NCBI): domain Eukaryota; kingdom Viridiplantae; phylum Streptophyta; class Pinopsida; order Pinales; family Pinaceae; genus Picea; species Picea mariana. Next base: position 13,003 of record JASDQU011248460.1, on the reverse strand, counting down.
AACAATTAACTCCGCAAGAAAGTTCCACCCAAATCCATTTCGGAGAAACATCGACTAATAGAATTGAAGCCGAAATCATAAACCTCGGATTGGTTTTATTCGAGATAAAGGCTGAGACCAATTCAAATGCTTCCTTTACTAATAAAGGTAAAATACCTATCTTAATACCCGCTTCAATTGATATTCCTTCATTCCCCGAAGTAAAGATTCCAGCTTCTCGAAGTTTTGAGAAATATATCTTACACTCTGATTCAACTCTCGTTGGTTCTCCTGTTTATATATCTTTCAAATCTGAAGAACCTAGTCCTCATATCTCTTTTCCCCCCTTTTCATATTTTCTGTCTCCTGATGGATGGTTCCTAGAACCTCTTTCGCTTCATCTCGAAGTAACCGAAAGGTCATTACGCATATTTAAAAACCATCTCTGCAATCTCCAAGTTTCATCTCCTAGATTATCAATGGTTGTTGTCGGAGGAGGTGGTGTCGGCGGAGGTATTGCCAGAGGTGACGGAGTTGGAGGCAGACATGGTGCCGGAGGAGGAGGAGGGGGCGGTCAAGTTCCACCCCCACCTCCTAGAATTTTTGCTAAAGTAGCTGCTAGATATGCTCCTTTGGTCCTCCCAGTTCCCCTCCACAATTTACTCGAAAAATATATGAAAAACCTGCCAAAGTTCACAAGAGAGGGAGACTTAACTGCTACAGAGCATATATATTTTTTCGATCAATTCATCGATATTCTTAGCCTCGAGCACGAGGATGTTTATTCATGACTCCTAGTTCAAACTTTCGAAGGATAGGTGAGAACCTAGTTTCGAGGGTTGCTGATAGCTTCTATAAGAACGTATGATGAGTTGGAAAACACTTTTCTCAGACAATGGGGTGAGAGGAAAGATCACCTTTATTACCTAACAGAGTTCATATCTTTAAGAAAGAAAAATTCATAGACAGTTCTTGAATTCACTCAAAGATTTAATAAACTATATAATAAAGTTCCGACTGAAGTCAAACCTTCCCAACCCGTAGAAAAAGTGACCTTTGCAGGGGATTTTGAGCACGACTTTGCCCTACTGCTAAGGGAAAGGAGATCTACAGACCTCACTAGAATGTAGAACGATGCTATAGAAATTGATTCAAATATGATGGCATCAGGGAAGTTAAAAGATAAAGTCGAAATGGGAAATAAAGATACCATACGATTCAGAGAACAAGCAGGACCTTCCGGATCTGGGAGGTTTGCAGAAGATAAAATGGACGATATGGCTAAAATAATTAAAGAATTATCAAAAAATCTTGAAGATGGAACTAGATCAATCTAAAACAAATCAGTTCGCTAGAAAATATTTCAAAAGGAATCCCAACCTTCAAATACAACAAAGACAAATAAAAAATGAAGATCAAAAGATTCAGACCCCCTTTAAAAATGAAATTTTTATAGGAGGAGACGATATGCGAAACTTTGAGGAGTTAGAGGAAGATATGAATAATCTTGGTGATGATTGTCAAGAACCTCATTTGAGAAGGAAAGATTACGAAAGGTCTTTAAACGTAGAATATCGGTTTAATAATTATGATAGCATAAATATCACATAAGATTATGCTTATCAAGAAATCGCCGACAATATAATGGCCGAGCTCCAACATAAGTATAATTTAAGGCCTAGAGACAGAAGTACCACAACTGCCCAACTGAATAAAATCTTGTCGAGAAGTAAAACGAATGAGGCAGCTTGACCAACAACTGAAATACAGACTGCCAAAACAAAAGCAACTGAAACACAGTCTACTAAAACAAAATCAACTGAAACACAAACTGCCAAAACAAAAGCAGTTGAAAAACAGACTGCCGAAACAAAAACAGCTGAAACGAAAGCAACACAAACTAATAAATTAGAAAAAAGGGAGGTAGAAGTCCAAAGTAGAGAAGCTGAAAAGACAACAGGAAGTTTCAGTCTAGAAAATAAGATCAATAAAATCAAGATCCCCGTGCCTCTGGTCAAACTGGCAAAAAACCCTACATACAAAAACCAAATTGCCAAAATGATAAATTTTTCTGCTGTCGAAAACCATGCAGATGTTATAAATTTAGAAGATGATAAACCGACTATAATGTTTGGTCTGCATTTTGAAAATTCCAGAGATTTTGTTGCTCCTTTCTACATTACGTTGACTGTGCATGATCATTTTCTCCATAATTGCATGTTGGATTATGGAGCTTCCCACAATGTCATGCCCAAAGATATTATGGATAGACTTGGCCTCGAAATCACTAGGCCATACGAGAATCTATATTCTTTTGATTCGAGAAAAGTTAAATGTATGGGTATGATTAAAGATTTAGTGGTTAATCTTGCACAAATTCCTGTAAAAAGTGTTCTGCTGGATGTGGTTGTTGCTGATATCCCTCCAAAGTATGGCATGTTGTTATCTAGGTCTTGGGGCCCCAAACTCGGAGGATCCCTTCAACTCGACATGACATACGCTACAATCCCGATCTTCGACGGACAATTCACCCGCCTGTATATAGAAACAAGGTTGGCATATATAGTAAGTGATCCGATGAATCCGAATAATTACCTTGTTTATGTCACAGATCAGGATTTAGGAAATTGTATATTATCGATTGATGATGATTTAGATGAATGTATAGAATAAAATTGTACAGAAAAAGAAAAAATAGAAAAGACAAATAAAAATGTAAATAGTATTGGAGTTTGGAAAATGTATTTCGATGGTGCTTCGTCTTGTGAAGGAGCAAGATCCAGAGTGCTGTTCGTGGCACCCAGAGATGATTTTATTATCCCTTTCTCTTACAAATTTAGTGGGACATCGATTACACCAACAATGTATGCGAATACGAAGCCCTGGTTTTAGGATTAGAGGTTGCCAAAAAGTTTAAAATTGAAAACTTGGTAGTTTATGGCGATAAAAAATTAATTATAAAAAGATAAAGCAACAGTATTAGGCCAAACACCCAAGGCTGAGGTCTTACATAAATTGTGCCTGGGATCTAATTAAGAATTTTTTCTCATCATTTAACATTCACCACATCCCTAGAACGGAAAATCAACAAGCAGATTCTTTCGTCAAAGGAGTTGCGACATTTGTACCTACTAATGTACTCAAACTAAAGTATCACATAGAAATGAGGCACAAAACCTCAAGACCAAATAATGTACAACACTGGCAGGTCTTCGAAGATGATGAGCAAATCAGACAATTCCTAGAAATGGTGGACGAATTTTCCGAAATGCATATTAATCAGGAAAATCAAAATGACCCTACTTGGATAATGCAAGAAGGTGAGGATCCTCAGGAGTTCCGAGATAATATTGCTAATTATCACATGTTGGTACTGAAAAATAATCAGATCCCTAAAGGTCTAATTCCTTTGGAAAGAGTTTTTGATCATGATGACATTCCCTTAAAGTCTACTTTGTAGCCTCAACCTGAAGAGGTTGAAGATTGTGATATAGGTACCAAAGAGACTCCTAAGCTGGTAAAAATATCTAAATACCTTCCCCCTGAAATGAAAAGAAAATATGCTGAGTTACTCAAGAAGTACAAAGACGTTTTTTCCTGGTCTTATGATGAATTGAGAACTTATGATACCACTGTAATCGAGCACAACATTCCCCTAAAGTAGGGTGTTAAACCATTCATGTAGAAGCTCAGACAAATAAATCCCATACTACTGTCTGTGATAGAAAAGGAATTAAAGAAGCTCCTGGATGCTAAAATCATTGTTCCTCTCAAATATTTCAAGTGGGTAGCCAATCTGGTTTCGGTCAGGAAGAAAAGCGGTGAAATCAGACTTTGCGTAGATTTCAGAAACTTAAACAGATCGTCCCTCAAAGATAATTATCCATTACCTAAGATGGATCATGTTTTGGAAAAAGTGGTCGGAGCAAATAGAATGTCTATGATTGATGGCTTTTTAGGCTATAATCAAATTGCAGTCCACGAGGATGATAAATAAAAAACCACGCTCACCACCTCATGGGGTACCTTTATGTATGATAAAATGCAATTCGGTTTGATGAATGCAGATGCCACTTTACAGCGAGCTATGAACATCACCTTTGTTGGCAAAAGAGATAAGTTTGTTGTCATTTATATTGATGATTTAATTGTGTTTTCTAAATTTGATGCAGAGCACCTGGTACACCTCAAACAAACGTTTGAGAAATGTCAAAAATTTGGTTTGTCTCTAAATCCCAAGAAATCTCACTTTGTAATGCAAGATGGTAAACTCTTGGGCCATATAATATCTCAATATGGAATCAAAATCGATCCAAAAAGGGTTGAATCTATAGATACTATTAATATTCCTAAGAATAGAAAGGAGATTCAATCATTTTTAGGAAAAAATATATTTTTAAGAAGATTCATCCCAAACTTCGTTGAAATTGTAAAATTGATTACAAATATGTTCAAGAAGGACAATGAGGTCAAATGGACAACCAAAGACAAAGCATCATTTGAACGCATCCAAAAATTTATAGGTGAAGCACCGGTGCTGGCCAGTCCAGATTATATGAAATAATTATTGATCTTCTCATTTTCCTCCAAACACATTATCGCGACTGTACTCTTACAAAGAAACGATGAAGGGTTCGAGCAACCAATAACATTTTTTAGTAAAATTCTAAGAGATGCTGAACTAAAATATGATATATTAGAAAAGCAAGTATACACAATGGTGAAAGCCCTTAAAGCTTTCAGGAATTATGTGCTCCATTCTAAGATAATTTCCTATGTACCAACCAATGCTGTTAAAGATATATTAGTTCAACTAGTAGTGATGGCAAAATAGGTCGATGGTTGGACAAGATTCAAGAATTTGAACTAGAAGTAAAATCAACCAAACTTGTAAAGGGTCAGGGCTTGGCTAAACTATTAGCAGAATCAAATTTCCAGGCACTTGGAATAAATCGTCTGCAATCCTACGAAGAGTTTCCATATATAGAAGAGTTCGATGATTAGATACCTGCAAATCAAATTCAGGAGAGGTTCTCTTCTTTGGATTGGTATAAAGATATAGTTTCTTACCTTTTAACTCTGCAATGCCCGAGTGATATGACTCCTTCCAAAGCTAGAACATTGAAGTTGCATGCAATAAAATATTGTATTAGAAGGATCCTCTGGGTTTTTTACTAAGCTGTTTGGTGGAATCCGAAATGGAGAGAGTCATAAATGAGTTTCACGAAGGGGTGTGTGAAGGACATCACACCTGGAGAGAAACGACTTATAAAATCCTGAGAGATGGACATTATTGGACGAAGTTATTCACTGAGGTAAATGATAAAGTTAGAGCCTGTAACCCATGCCAATTATTCTCAGGAAAGCAAAATATTCCAACACTACCTTCTGTCCCGGTCAAAACATAAGCTGCGTTTCTGCAATGGGGTCTGGATTTCATTGGTGAAATACACCCACATTCAAGCACACAACATAAGTAGATTTTTACTGCTACTGATTATTTCACTAAATGGCTGGAATCCATTCCAATGAGAAATGCAACAGACACAGTGGTGATTAGCTTCTTAGAAGAGAACATTTTATCGAGATTCGACTATCCTCGGAAGATAGTCACTGATAATGCCCAAGATTTCAAATACATGGCTATGATAATATTTTGTCAAAAGTACAACATTGTACTAGGACATTCCACAACCTACTATCCTCAGGGCAATGGATTAGCCGAATTCTCGAACAAAATCCTTGTCAACATAATTAAAAACGTGTTGAATGAAAATAAGAAAGTCTGACATGTACATTTGAAATATGCTTTGTGGGCTAACATAATAGGCACTAAAAAATCAATCGGGATGTCCCCTTTCCAAATGGTGTATGGTATCGATGTGGTTCTCCCCATAAATCTTGATTTTCCTGTAATGAAACTCTGGCAAGACGCAAAAGAAGAGCCAAATGACATAACCATAAGAATAAACCAATTGATTGAAGTTTAGTAGAATAGGATTGAAATAGATGAGAGACTCCAGAAATATCAGGATAATATGAAAGCTCTGTTTGACCAAAAAGTTAAAGATAGGGAATTTCTCCCGGGCGACCTGGTTTTAAAATGGGAAGCCAGGAAGGAAGACTCAGGAAAGCACAAAATTTTTGACCATATCTAGTGTGGACCTTTCAAGATCACAACTTCTGAGGGAAATAATTCATTTTTGTTAGAAAATCTCGATGGGAAAACCATTAATACCCCTACCAATGGGCGTTACCTGAAACATTTCATGCAGTAACTAGATTCCAAACTCTCATTGTACATACCAGTTTGATTTTCACATTTTTGTTTACAGATTTCCGTTTCTTCGGTAAGTTTTTATTTTCACTGTAAATAAAAACAGGTTATTTGATCTCATAAAAACAAAAATATAAAAATAAGTAACACATATAGTTCTGGTCTATATAAGTTCCTGACAACTCTCATGTTTATTTTCATTGCATGAAACTTGCTGATGGTCGAGAGATAAGAAATCGAGGCTCACGTTTCAGAACATGGACTTTCTCTCGAAACAGGTGATAAATAGATAGTTCACTTGTTTGAAAATATAAGGGTAAATCTAAGATATGAGCTTCTTCCCTACTAATCAAAGTTGAATTTTCGAAGGAATATCACTAAGTATGATATAAGTCTCATATATACAAATATTATCACCTAATCTATAACTAGAGGAATGTAAAATTCCAATTTAATTATCAAGAGTTCCCTCTGAATACAAAAAAAAAGGGAAAAAATAAAATTATATATATATATATATATATATATATATATACATATAAGAAGACCTTAAAGAAAAAATTTGAGAATCAATTAATAAGTTTGCGTAGGAGTGATTGTGCTCATAGCAGAACATCTGAATCCTCATTCTGTTCCCCTGCTCATTCTCAAGCTGTATTTTCATATGATTTTGATATCATCCCATGGTCTTCATAAAAAAAAAAAAAAGGTTTCACCTTAACTTTGAAAACTCACAAACAAGTCTTCGAAAGGAGAATATGAAAAAATTCATATGATTCCTCTAACTTTAATTGAACGAAAAAATATGTCTAGGATAATCCTAACTATCTTAGCCCTTGTAACAGGTTTAAACTAATTAGTTTCGCTAAAAAAAAGTCCCTGGAAAATAAAAACCTCCCCGTGAGAACTTCCCTGTAGGAGAAGGTGTTTTGAAGGTCAGAGGAGGATTAGTCCAGAGTAATCAAAGTGATTTGACAGACCTATGTTACTAAATTATAAACATATATCATCCCTGGTATATTATATACAAATTGATTGCCCCCACTTCATGTTTTAAAAGAAAAAATAAGACAGATGGTGAAAGGAAATTCATAAAATGATTGCACCCATCTAGTCCAAAAAAGAGATGATGAAAGGAAATTCATTAAATGATTTCCCTCATTTGGGCATTTAAATGCAACATTACTAATTGAAGTGGTGAAAGGAAATTCAATGTGGGAATTAGACAACTTCACTGGGGTACTGAACAGGCTCGCTGACAGTGAAGCAATGTCTACAATATCTGCAAGGCTGTTATACATGACTTATAATGTACTTTGGTAGCTAGTCCTCTTTTCAATTAGATCTACATTCTAAGCTAACACGAGACTCCCTGACTAAAAATATTAAAATTACTTTACCTTGATATGAACAAAATCGAACAAAGCCTGGTAGAACGGTTAAGGTTGTTTTGATTATCTTAAGCAAATCTGAAGTCAATTTTAAGAAAGGGAAGCCATTAATAAGATTAAGCTTGAGATCGGTGACTGATTAAGTTTTGAAAGCTTTTAGAGATATAGGTTAATTCTAAAGTCTTTCTGTGTGTCCTTTTTCAGAATGTGTTTCATAGAAATGCAATAATGACTCCATTTACCCAATAAAGACACTTGGTCTACTATTCTTCGGTGTCTCGCAGGGAGACGCGATCCCTAGATGGAGACTATGTTGGAACACATATATTTTTATAGATTCTATAGGCTTTAGATTTTCAATAGATTTTATTCTCGTTTAAATAAAAAAACAACGCGCGCTTGAGTCTCACCGTTGATAAAGTCTCACATCTAATCAAACGATCCTAAACTCTTAAAAGTGATGGAGCCACCTACTCCTTAAGGAATTAAATCACTAAAGGTTACTTTTGAAACATTGGGTTTTGGGGTTTCACAATGCATTACGGTTCAACATGTAGTATTTCCAAAGTCCCAATATCCGAAATCATGAAATCGTCTTAAGTGTTAAATCGAGTTAATTTAGGATTAAGAACAATTAACAATTAATGAATCTTATCGCGATTTCACGTTTTGGGGATCCTAACATGTATCGACTATCAATATCCCGAGACCCGAAACCCCGAAATCTTTGAGGTTAATCATGAGTAATTAAAAAGGTTAAACATAATTAAAATTAATTAATTACATCACGATTTCACATTTCGTAAGTTATAGTTCAGACTGTTGTAAGACCTCCTGAGAGCCGAAATGCCGAAATTTACTTAATGATGAATATGATTAACTGATGCTTTAACAAAGATTATCTCTTAATTAATCCATTGCCTAATGATGACTCAGATAGATTCAAATTTCGTATGTGCTTTTCCCGAGATGGAACCACCAAAAAATAAATGACATTAATAATGCACTTATGGAAATCATTACAAATAAGATTTTGAGCCATCGCTTGAATCTTATTCATTAAAGAAAGTAAATACTCTGTCAGTAAAGGTATTGGTTGATCGATACACTTAAAGGAAAAGAGTTGCGAATTTGAATTTCATTATACATTTCTATTGAGTAGTAAGTTTTTCCAGCTGAAAGAGTTTATGCATTTCCTGTGGCAGATAACAGAGTTCAAAGGCTTGATATCATGGCTCCATGGAAAGCACCTAAAGTGACTGGTGAAAGTTCGAGCCAGAACACAGATGTTCTCTCCGACATCTCACCCAGAAGCATAGACACTGTTAAAACCTGGACACAAATATCAAATATTCTACAGTATGCATTGGTAAATTGCCTGGATGATTCAAGTGACAGTGAGAAGGAGGACCTAGCTACCAAATACAAAATCATTGCCCAATCAGAGTTACATAAGATAGCGGCAAGGCCTAGGCTCTTTCCTTACAATGATATGATCGGTTGGGCATTGGAGCACATGGATATCCCAACCAGAACCATCTTCAATCCATAAAAGATCGCAATTGGGTCTTTCCAACCTGAACATCTACAGGTTATGTACAAATTGTCTCATGTACCCAATTTCATTTACGACGCCAGTTTCCTAGTCAACTTTAACAAGAAGGAATGTGACCAATATGCAAAAAACCTTCCCGACTTAATTAAGGATTGGTATTCTCACCCCGAGAAGTTCAGAGCTGTTTCACATGTTGTATATGAAGTTGTTGCACTAGAAACTCACATAATGTATATAGCAATGATGATGTGTAGACTATACGGGAAAGAAAAAACATCACATTTCTATTTACCATGGGTGCCTATTATACACACAGTAGAAAAGGGTATTCTTTCGATTGGGCCAAGATATTGTCAGATAACTTGGTTAGAGAGATTATAGAGTATCGATCACTAAAATCTAAAGGGCAACCGACGCCGTTTTTTATGTCAGCTTATATTATGGACGTCATTTGTTTCATGACACCTTTTCCTTTGATGGGCTAGAGTTGGACTCCAAATAATGCTGAACCCATACATATTTATCATTCGAAGCTTTGGGAGGACAAGGAGAAGGGTTTCTTTTATGAAAACTGCAACTGGGTGGTGGTGCCGATGCACACCGCTATATATGGCTACCCACCTTCCAGGATTTTCGACAAAGTTGTGACTAATCTAGGAAGAATAGCAGACTGGTATATTGAGGAAAATTTCTCATATATTAGGGTTTTCAGCTATTCGATACCTCCACAAGCTCTCCCTCAATTTTTACCAGATCGAGTGGTGTGCCGTGAAGTAGCACATCAAACTGTGCTTGGAGGGATTACTAAGGAACTGAAGCTAGTGCAAAAAAAGGTATGGCCATCTTTTCCCTTACATATTGGTACATTTTCTCTACTAGATTTTGGCCACTTGAAAGTGGAGGCCACTGCCCTAGGAGAAATTAAGTTGGTCTATATAGAGTTCAAGAGGCACGATCCACAAAATATCTTAAGCAACCACATGGCCAACTTCAATTTGAAGAGATATAAACATGAATATTCCTCTCAGGATGAAATGTTTGGAGGATCGAGGTCCTATCAAGAGGTCCTGAGTCGAGTTCGAGCTCTGTCGCCAGATAAAATGGTCGAATTTTATAATTTCCATAAACATCGAAGGAATAGTCTCCCCAAAGTATTACAAGGAGAAATCCCGACGCCTCTAGATACACAATAAAAGGGGGCCCAATATTTAGAGACAATAAGTCCCAATAGACAAGAAATTAGAGGAAGCTTGGAAAAGACTGAGGTGTTGACACAAAGAGGAGATAACACAGAGACAAATGTACCATATGATCAAGGTAAATATCAAACTGAAACATTGACAAAGAGTGGAGAAAAAGGGATGCTGTCTACACCAGTCAAATCAACTACAGACGCGGCCGAGAAACATTAGTCCATCGAAATCGGCAGCCCCATCCATTTCGTCACACCATTACAGTTCACAAGAGGGAACCCAAATGCAAAGGTAATGTTCATAGAGGATCTTACACCTATATCAACTGAAGAGATATTGCCTTCTGATTTATTTTTCAACAGGAAAAGAAAGGTTGTAGTAAAGAGAGAAACGCACCAGAGGGAAGGTGCAATTGTCAAGAGGCACATGGTGCTACTTGATGGAGAGGCTTTGGAATAGGTAGAGTTTGTTGAAGAGGTAGTATGTTCGCTGGGGGATTTTGCAGAAACCAACCAGTTTTCAGTCGGAAGCTTAAAAGAACGATTGAAGCAGAAAGAGTTATTAATAATTCAATTGCAAATTCAAATGAAGAATGTAGAAATGAGTGTCAGGAGTGAAATCAACAAGGGTTTAGAGCAGATGAGAGACAAAGATAGACATGAAATCCAACATCTCAAATCAAGTCTCGAGGAAATGCACAAGGAGGTACAGGAGAGTAGAGGACATGCCATCCAATAAAGTGAGTTGGTGAAGCAACTACAGGACAAGGTAAGATTGACTGAGAATATGGTTATAGACATAACTGTTTTCTAAGCTCCGGGGTTGGATGTATGTAAGAAACTAGAATCAACACAAAAAATCCTTTTTGATAAGGTTAAAGATATCTAAAATCATTTTCAGATGGTAAATCAATCCTTGGATAACCTTTGTTTCAGAGAGAAAGAGGCTATTGCTGCTCAAACCACTTTCCAAGAGGAAGTTGTGTCATCGGCTAGAGAAGGAATATTTGTGGTTCCAAGGTTGTCTGTTTCAGAGAAAGTCCAAGGTAACATAATACAAAAGACATGGAAAGTAAAAGAATGGCTAAGGAAGTCAAAGAGGATTATGAAGAAGCTTTTCATTCACTAAATAAAGATTCATTAGGCCTCAAAAAAGATGATCACTTTGAAGTTCTGGGATAGGTTGACATAGTAACGCATCAACTTAACATCAAGACAAACTTGGAAGAAGCTCTAGCTGAAATTTCCCTTTTAAAATAGATTGATATTACTCAGATAGATAGGTGGCTTGTGAGGCCAAATCTGTAGCTACAATCAATAACTTCAGAAGACAAAAGAATGAAAGATAGATTGCCTCAAGTAGAAAATAAATTATATATATTTGAAGCAAATGATTTTACAAAATCCTCCAAGCTAGTGGTACAATTTGTAAGAAAATGCATTAAATATATCGGGCAAGGAAAGGGCAACACCTCCAGGAACCAATGAAGTAGCATGTACATATTATCTATATAAATCATGACTAGGAGACCAACTATTTTATGAGTTGGAGAATAAGAAGAGAAAACGTCTCTGTCAGTGAGACGAAGAGACAGAAGGGATGCGAGTGAAGCGTTTCACATTTCATATTTTGTAACTTTTACTATAAGGAGAATTCCAACCGTTTAGGGTTGAGAATATTTTGTATAAATATATTTTTTCTAAAATTGAACAAAAGGCTGCTTCTTGCCGAATGTAATTGAGAAAACTCTCCTCATTGAGAATTAATACAAGTGCAGACTAGAGATTCCACATTTCGTCCAGTTTGAGTTATGTGTTCTTCTATCCTTCCACATCTCAACATCGTTTTATATATTTCCTTGATGAATTTCTGATTTCAATTTAGTACGACAACTACTGTAATCATCTTTAATTAGTAATTCATTAAGCAAATAGTTTTTCCTCTGTAGTTGCTGTTAGTAAATACAAGACCTATGAGCTATTTGGATTATTACATTTTATGATTCATTTAAGGTTATATTATCTATTTTCTTCTTCTGTAACAAAGTAAGATTCTTCTGTAATTGATGCCTTGCTTTGTCTAACAACTTTATGTTTTTCTCTCACTACATTCGATATTTTCAATTTTGACTCAGATACAAAAGACGACCTCTGTGTTGTTATACTGTTAATTCAATTTAAGGTATTTTTCTCACAAACCTGAGGTAGAAGGTTGATCTTGAAGATTTTGAAGCACCACAATTTTTGTCAACTTCTTTCATTTTGGCAAATCATGAGCAACATTATCCTTTACAAAATGAAATTGTCACATCTAATCATTCTTTGCAAACAATATCTCCTCCCGTTGAAGAAGGAACCTTGACTTTAAAAGACGACAGTTGTCACACTCTCATAGATTTTATAACTGTTTCTAAAGTAAAAGAGGTTGAATGTAAAGTTGATAATCACGTGGATGATAAATATGCCCCTAATTTAGTTGAACAGATCCATGATCAATTGATAGGAGACAAAATCATTAGTCATACTATTAATCAACCTTCTATCTCTAGTGATTTGCCTTCAATTTTTCCCTTGCACGATGAACCAAATTGTTTCTTAAAAACTGCCTC